>JAJPUD010001522.1:37355-60492 GCA_023553655.1 Myrmecobius fasciatus | reverse complement strand
ATAGATAGATAGATAGATAGATAGATAGATAGATAGATAGATAGATAGATGCACACACATATATATCAAAGGAAACAAAGAAAGAGAAAAGGGTCTTATATATACATAATTATTTTAGCATTTTTTTGTAGTGGCAAAAAATTGGAAACTAAGGAGGGATCCATCAATTGGAAAATGATAGAATAAATTACATCATATAATGAAATGGAATACTACTCTGCTAAAAGAAATTAAGAAAGAGGTTTTCTCTAAAAAACCCGGGAAGACTGTTATGAACTGATGCAAAGTAAAGTGAGTCAAACCAAGAGGATAATTATATTATAATTTAAAAAGATTTAAAAACTCTGATGAGTGCAGTGATTAGGATTTCAGAGGACCAGTGATAAAAGATGCTACCCCCTCCTGGTAGAAAAGCAATAGATTAATATGTAAAATGAGACATATTTTTTAACCTGGTCAATGTAAAGAATTTGTTTTGCTTAACTGTGTTATTTGCAAAAAAAAAAAAAAAAAAAACGATTTTTTTTGTTTTGTTTTTTTGAGTTGTTTTTTTTTTGTTTCTTTGTTTGAGGGGAGGGAAGGAGAAAAAAATAAATGCTTGATTTTTGAAAAATATTTAATTTAGAATTAAAAGATGGCTCTCTAAGAGGAGGAAAAGGAGGCCTCATAGATGATCTAAACTCAAAATGTCCACAGTTGCTAATATACACTAATCTTATATTTCCTTATGCATAGGTAAAAATAATTCTGCATCAAATCATCTGCGTGACCATGGGTAAATTATAACATCTCTGGGTCTCAATTTCTCATGAGAATAAAAGCATCTATCTCACAAGGTTGTTAAGAGAATCAAAAGAGATAATACAAACAGTTGATTCAATATTCTATTTCCTCAACTTCTACTCACCCTCTAGATTCCATCTCCAGAGGATGACTGCTCCTTTAGGTTATATGGGTAATCCTACACTCCTTCCACTACAGCTCATAACCTCCATCAGGGTGCCTCCCATTAATAATCAGCCAGTAAACACAACTATTAGTAGAGATATTTTCTAGGATGGCATAATAAAAGTAGAAACTATACAAAAGTAAGTGTAGGTATATTAAAGGTAACCAACAACTTCTGGTAATTCAGGATTTAGAAGTCTTCTATTTTTGATGAGTCGTCATACAGTTCCTTTCTGGTTCAGTATCTCTGTTCTGATGGGTAGATAATTCATATGAATTCTCAGCATTTGCTTCTTTCCACAGCTCAACTTTTTTCCTCTTTTTAAAAATAAGTTTTATTGGCATGTTATATTTCTTATATATTCATAATTATTCCAACTCTTTTCCTTCCTTTTCCAGCAAGCCATTCTATATAATAAATATAATTTTTAAAGAGGAAAAAAATCAGTATAATTGATCAATACATTAAGAAATTCTGAAAACATGTTGCAATGTGTAACATCTGAAGGAGTATCCATTTAAAAGGGGGCAGGTTGAGGATATGCTTTTTCTCTTCATTTGAGTCTTGCTTTATCTTTATAATTGTTACTTAACTTCTAGTTTTTTGGAATGTATATATTATTTTCATGGCTCTGCTTACTTCATTTTGCATCAGTTCATATAGATCTTTCCATGTTTCTCTATATTCATCATTACACATCATTCTTATAGCATAGTAATGTTCATGTATCACAATTTGTTTTGCCATTCCCAAATTGATGGAGATATATTTTGCTTTGAATTCTTAGATATCACAAAAAATGTTGCTACAAATATTTTAGAATGTATAAGACTTTCTTCCTATTGATGATTTCTTTGAGGTTTAAATTTAGTAATGTAGTCCCTAATTCAATGAGTATAGTCATTTTAGTCACTTTTTTGCATAATTTCAAATTATTTTCCAAGATGACTGTACCATTTTATAGTTCCAGCAACAATTTGTTAGTGTATATGATGCAATTCTCTCTCTTTTTTATTAAAGCTTTTTATTTGCAAAACATAAGCATGGGTAATTTTTCAACATTGACCCTTGCAAAGCTTTCTGTTACAAATTTTTCCCTCCTTCCCCCAATCCCCTCCCCTAGATGGCAGGAAGTCTAATACATGTTAATTATGTTAAAATATTTGACAAATTGAATATGTATACACATTTATACAGTTATTTTGCTGTACAAGAAAAATCGTATCTACAAGAAAAAAATATTCTATAACATTCATATACCATAACTTATTCAGCCAATCTCCAACTGATGGGCATCCATTCAGTTTCCAGTTTTTAGCCACTACAAAAAGGGCTGCCACAAACATTTTTGCACATGTGGGTTCCTTTTCCTCCTTTAAGATCTTTTTGGGATATAAGCCCAGTAGAAACACTGCTGGGTCAAAGAGTATGCACAGGTTGATAACTTTTTGAGCATAGTTCCAAACTGCTCTCCATAATGGTTGGATCCGTTCACAGTTCCACCAACAATGTATCAGTGTCCCAGTTTTCCCACATCCCCTCTAACATTTGTCATTATCTTTTCCTGTCATCTTAGCCAATCTGACAGGTGTGTAGTGGTATCTCAGAGTTGTCTTAATTTGCATTTCTCTGATCAATAGTGATTTGGAGCACCTTTTCATATAATTAGAAATAGTTTTAATTTCATCATCTGAGAATTGATATGACTCAATTCTCAATTGACAGGGTTGGTTCTCTCAAGTTCATAAGCAGTTCTCTCCTCTGTTGTCCTGGGTCTTAGTGCTCAAGGCTGATATTTTCTTTGAGTGTTTTTCTGAATCTGGGCCGTGTGTGTGTGTGTGTGTGTGTGTGTGTGTGTGTGTGTGCATGCTTCCTCAATTGATTTTCAATCTTAATTGAGAGGGTTTTAATTGAGAGGAAATTAATCAATTACTTGAGAGGAAAAATGGATGTTTCAGCAAATGGAGAGGCAGAGCTATTTGAGAACCTAGGACTACTTCTCCATTAGGATGAAACATTGGAGAATTATATTGAAGAGTTTAATACTTTAGAAGTAAAAAAATAACTTTAATTATTTTTTAAAACTTCATTCATACTGAATATTCATTCTCCTAAGCTCTAGCTCTAAATCATCTATGAGACATTTCAACTAGTATGTTCCTTAAGTATTTGTCTTCTAAGCACATCCAACACAGAATAAAATACTTTATTACTCCCCACCCAAAAAAAAAACCTATCCTTTTTTCAACTTTCCTATTTGTCGAGGGTACCATTATTCTTCTAGTAATTTAACTTCACAACATTGTTGTCATCCTCATTTCCTCACTGTCTGTCACCTGAAATATCCAGTAAGATGCCAAATCTTTTTCTACCTTCTCAACATCCCTTACATCTGACCCTTCTCACTAGTCACACATACAGTGCTAATTCTGGCCCTCATCACTTCTTGCCTAGACTATTTATACACACACACACACACACACACACACACACACACACACACACATATATATATATATATATATATATGTATATATATATATATATATATATCCTACTAATTGACCTTCCTAACTCATCTCCCTTCTCTAGTCTATTCTCCACACAGATGCCAAAATCATATTCCTAAGGAGAAGGTCTCCACATGTGACTTCCCTGTTCAACCAGTTCTATTGGCTTTGAATCACCTTTATGATTGTATTCATACTTCTTTGTTTGTTAAAGCTCCCTATAACCCAGATCCAATTTACCTTTCCAGACTTGTTATGCCCATTTCAACACTTTGCAATCTGTCCAACCTGGCCCTTTTTGTCCATCAATGACTCTCTAATAACTATCTCTGGTCCTTTGTGCAAGCTGTTTCCCCCTTAGTCTGGAATGTTTTTCCTCTTCATTTCTATCTCAATAAATTCTTGGTTTTATTTAAAGTTCCTCTCAGTGCTATATTTTAGGGAGACTTTTCTAATCTCTCCAGCTTCCCCTTTATCACTCCCAATTATTATCTTAAATTTATTTGGCATGTTCTTATATATGCATGTGTGCCTACTCTGGATCAATAGATATAAGTTCCTTGAAAACAAAGACTATATAATTTATATCCTTTTATCCTCAGTACAAATGCAGTGTCTGACACACAGTAGGTATTTAATAAATATTTGCTCATTGAGTGATTCCATGATTGAATACCAAGCTTTCACAAAAAATACCTTGAGAAACAGTGGCCTAAACAATCCCCAATACCCAATGAGTCAACTCTTACTTTCCTTTATGTAGAAAAGCTGCAGGTGAACAGATAAATGATCAGCACCATTGTTTCAGTCCAGGACCACAATCTAGTGCCTATGGCAGGGGGAGTTGTGGGGGAGGAGGAGGCACATACATGTGTATAAATATATTCCATTATTGGCCTAAGCAGCATAGGATTGGGAAAGTAAATCTTTTGCTATGACAATCATAATATATTCAAAATACAAAAATAAATGATGTTTATATTACTTGTTCTTTTGGACTATCTATTATCACTCTTCCTCCTAAATTAATACAATCAAGAGTCAATTATATTCAGGTTGAAACCCATTATGAGGTCTCAAAATTATAGCCTCAAGTCTTCTTTTTGCTGTCTGTATCATCTTAGAACTTGTCAGGAAAAACACAGATTCTATGAATTGGAAAAAACCTCAGAGAGCATCTAGTTCAATTTGTACCTCAACAGGAGCCCTCGCCACAACAGTCCCAAGAAGGGAATATCCAGCTTCTGTTTGAACACCTCCAGTGATGGGAGACATACTACCTCCAAAGATGTTCATTTCACTTTCGGATAGCTCTAGTCATTAGGAAGCTTTTCCTGATATTTTGCCCAAATCTGTCTCTGTAACTTCCATTCATTTTTTCTAACTTTGATCTCTGGAGTCAAGTCCAATCTCTCCCCTCTCCCATTCCTCTACCAGGAGAGTTGTTAATGGAAACAAAGGTTCCACTTGAAGATAGTGATAGATGAATGATACACATGTACCCCACCCTCATTTTCTCTTCTCCACATTAAATACCTTCACTTCCTTCAATTGCTACTATCTCTAGCCTGTTCATTATTCTAATCACCACTCCTCTGATCACACTGTAACTTGTCAGCATCCTTCCTCAGAACAGAACATACTATTCTAAAGGTATCCTGAGCAGGATAGACAGAAGACAAAGAGACTCTCCATTTATTTTCTCCTTTTGGACCCAGACTAATTTTGAATTAGCTTTTTTGGCTTCCTTTTCATACCTCAGTTCCCTGAAACAAGGGATTTGCGTGAATGATTTTGCCTCTGTTTGAATACAATGATTCAAGTTCTTGGATGACAAGCCACCATTTTACTCCTCCTGGGAAAAAAAGAAATAGTGGAAAATTGGCAGGCTTCAGAGCCCAGACCAGGAGGGGGGAGAGAGAGAGAGAGAGAGAGAGAGAGAGAGAGAGAGAGAGAGAGAGTCATTTCTGCCTGCTCAAAAGTCTGACTCAGAGTAAGGCCATGAGAATAATATTTCTCTCCTCAGCCCAGTCTTCTAGCTTAGTCACACCTTTGGGGCACTAAAGAGTTTAGGAAACTGATTCATCAGATAGTTTAAGAGATTTTATTTCTGTTGGATTTAACCTTGAGAGGACAGATATCTTATAGTCCCTTTAAACCTTTCTGTTGAGGTTTCTAAAAATCATGACAATTGATACCCAAAAGGAAAAGACCATTTTCTAGGATGTAAACAGAGTAGGTGACTATGGCCAATGTGTTAAACAGCAGTGACACTTTTCTGCCCCCCATGCATCTTTCCCCTTAGATCAGTCTGACAGCAAGCATTTACCAAGCATTTACTATGTGCCTGGCACTGCACTTTTAGGAATACAAAGAAAGACAAAAACGTATTAAAACTAGAATGTATTTATTCTCTTTGCCCTCAGACCTTATGTTCTTTGGGACTTCTATGTTACTGAGGAAGATATATTTGTAGTCTTTCAAGCTTGTAACTTAGGCATTATCTTTAAGCCCTTGCTTTTCTTCACCCTACATATCCAATTAGTTACCAAAGTCTGTCTTTTCTATCTCTATGGCATCCCCTTCTCACTTCTCTTCCATTCCTTCTCAATGTTGAAATAACCTTCCTCTCTTATCCACAAGCCCACACTTTATGCATACCTATATTTCATTTAATGCTTAGAATCATAGATCTAAAAATCTCATCTAGAGATCATCTAATCTAATTCTAGTTAGTATTAATCAAAAGCAGAACTCAAATCAAAGTCTTCTTGACTCTAGAGCTTATTCCTTTACCTGTGATGCTATGCTGTCTCTCTCTCTTTGTGCTTGGTTTAATTTGAAAAATGGGGCTTTCTGCTATTCCAGGATACTTTGGGTACTCATAAGAAGACAAACTATTCACTTCATCATTTATCCCCAAATACAACTAAAATATTTTTGCTAGGACTATTTATTCTAGTTAGTTACTTTTTTTTCTTATAAACAAATAGCTGATTTAGTATGAACTGAACTTTTTTTTTCTTATGTCAGCATGTGTTGGATTACAAATAATATGGCTTCCAGTTCCTCTTGTTCAGGGATGAAGAAAGTCATATACATCCAGAGAGAGGCCTGTGGAAACTGAGTGTGGACCACGACACAGCATTATAATGCTTTCTGTGAATATTTCCCTGAATTTTGTTTTCCTTCTTAGGTTGTTTTTTTTTTCTCTTTCTAGATCTGAGTTTTCTTGTGCAGCAAGATAACTATAGATATGTATACACATATTGGATTTATCATATATTTTAACATATTTAACATGTATTAGGCTATTTGCCATCTAGGGGAGGGGTAGGGGAAAAAATTGGAACAGAAAATTTTGCAAAGGTCAATGTAGAAAAATTACTCATATATTCTGTAAATAAAAAGCTTTAATAAAAAAAGACAAATAATATGGCTTCATGGAAAGAACAAAGGATTGTGAATCAGTAGTTCTGTAGTTCAGACTTGGATCTGCCTCTTATGAGCTGACCTTGGACAATTTGAGAATTCAACTTAACATTTACCAAGAACTTTGGTCAAAATGCTATGCTATAATGATTAAAGATATAGAGACCTAACTCAAAGATTCTTTGCTCTCAAAGAGTTTTTATTGTACTAGGCAAGTCACTTCCCCTCTATTTGCCTTAACTTTCTCTACTGTAAAATGAGGGGATCAAGCTAAGTAACCTGTATGGTCCCTCCTACCTCTAAACTTCTGTGATTCTATAATAAAATTTCATGGTTAGAGCAGAATAATTTACCATAACACTTGGTGGTTAGTCTTGTTTGAAGACAGGATTACATACAAAGACCCAGTTCAAAACACCAATATATGAATTTCAAATTTATTTTTAGAGACTTTATAGCATTTTCCAAATTCTGGCTTATTTATTCTCATAATCCTGATATGACTCTAAAGCACAAAAATGATCATCCCTTCCTGTTAAAGTTGAGAATTCCTGTGGAGTAAAGGCAACTGTTCAGGAAATGTACAACATTTGCTCAGATATTTATAATCGTTAATTTTACCCTAAGGCTATAAGAGAGAGTCAATATTGTTCTTTGATGCTGGTGATCAAGTGTGGTGGTAAGATACAGTGCCTGGGTATGTCTTGGATGTAGTTTGGAAAGATTATGGACAAGTAGAACCTGAGTTTGTGATGGAGAGTAGAACATTGATAAAAGAACTGAGAGAAAGGGGGGTAGAGGAGGGGAAAGCAAGAGGGGGGAGGGGGAAAGGGAGACAGAGCCCAAGAAACAGAGAGAGAGAAGAGAGAAAGAAGAAGGAAGAAGAAAGAAGGAAGAAGAAAAAGAAGAAAAAAGAAAGAGGGAAGAAGAAAAAAGAAAGAGGGAAGAAGAAAAAGAAGAAGAAAGAAAAAGGAGAAGAAAGAAGGAGGAGGAAGAAGAAAAAGAAGAAAGAAGAAGAAGTATGCACAGAACAAAAATACTAGAGAGAGAATTATGTGTGGAAGGAAGGCAATCCAAGTCTGGGCCTTTTGGAGCTGATTCTTTGTTGTGGAAATGAGTTCTAAAACCAGGTGATTCAAGCCTATCTCATTGAGAGGATTACAGGCTCTTGGTCCTCTACTAATCTCAATAAAAGCATATCAACATTTTGGGTGCTGAAATGCCCAACTCCTGACAAAATAAATGTCTAATGAACTTCATTATGAATCCTTAAAAATCTCTGCCTAAGACAGTACCCAAACAATAACTAAATAGACTCAAAGTCAATATGTAAACATAATTAGGAGTAAGAGGAAAGCACTTGTGAGCCTAAGCTCATGTCATGTACACTGATATTCAGATTCTATCCAAAATGTATGGAAAGTACCCAGAAATTAGAGAATAGTCATAGGCTTGATGATTTTAAAATCCTAGGCAGACTTCAGTCTACACTATGGTGTAAAGCTACCTCGAATTTTGCCTGCATCCCCCCATCCAAATTGGTGAGATTTAGGTGGTGATGAAAAAGGAAAAAGGAAGGGAGGAGGGATATGCTTAAGGATGGATAAGAGACACAGGGAGCAGCTATATCAGTAGAATTCTTTTCTGGGATTGACCATTCAATGGGTCAGAAGAGGTCAGAGGTCTTTACAGCAACCAAACAAGATGATTGAGACTGGAGAAATAGGAAGATGATTTTAGAGAGGCCTGGAGAGACTTACATGAAGTGATGCAAAGTGAAATGAGCAGAACTGGGAGATCATTGTACATGGCAATATCAATATTATATGAGGATCAATTTTGATGAACATAACTCTGTCCAACAATGAGATAATTGATGCCAGTTCCAATGATCTTGTGACAAAAAGAGCCATCTACATCCAGAGAGAGGACTGTGGGAACTGAATGTCGACCCCAACATAGCATTCTCACTCTTTTTTGATGTTGTTCACTTGCATTTTGTTTTCTTACTCATTTTCTTTCCTTTTTGATCTGATTTTTCTTGTGCAACAAGAGAATTGTATAAATATGTTTACACATATTGGATTTAATATATATTTTAACATGCTTAACATATATTGGATTACTTGCCATCTAGGGGAGGGGGTGAGGGAAAAGAAGGGAAAATCTGAAACACGAGGCTATGCAAGGGTCAATGCTGAAAAATTACCCATGCATATATTTTAAAAATTAAAAGCTTTAAAAAGAAAAAAAAAAGAAAGATTGAAGAAAGAATTATTTTTGTGAGTTTGTGTTCATAACAAATTCTGAGATCTATATCCTGATATGATCTTAAATTTTGGCTTCAAAATGTCTGTTTCTGTACCTGGTGATTGATCCTAGAGGTATTATGAAGCAAACATACTGCAGAAATGACATTGTTCTATTTCTTTGCCTGTCAGAGAAAAAGAGAGAGAGAGAGAAAGAGACAGAAAAACAGACAGACAGAAAGAAAGACAGAGAGAGAGAGATGAATCAAACTGTCTTTATAAAAACTTACAGATCCTTATACCAACTTTCACTCACTTTTACAAGTAGTCATGCAGAGCAAGACTAGTATATCTCCCCTTCAGAATCCATTCTTCATTGAGCTTGGATGTCTGAAAGAACTGCCATGGGTTTTAAACATAGACCTATGGTGGCTTGCTCTTCTGATGTTTCAAAGCTCACACGTTCACAATCTATTCTGTTCTATATCCAATAAGGCAGAAAATTATAGAAACAACAGAATAAGGTTATACAGTAGTAGGTTCATAATGAGGTATTTGGTGCCATTTATCTCTTTTTTATTCTCTGTCTTTATCAGTCTCTGTCTCTGGCTATTCCCCATTCTCTTCCAAAGGGTTATGGCCACTTTTGCTTCCTCATTTTTACACAACTGAGCAAGAAACATAATGAGAAAGAAACACACACACACATACACACTTTGATTCTTATAAATGAAATTCTGACTCAGCAGTCAATAAAAAGCCCATTTCTTAACCATGTGTCTATCAGACCAGAAACAGTCATATCTGTACAAGTTCCAAAGTTCATGTGGAGATTGCAGCAGACTTAGCATGCTGTATATGCTTATTAGGATTGAACCCTTCTTGACCAATCTGCTGTTATATCTACAACTCCTGGGTCCTGATCAAGCCTATTTTCTGGGGTGAGATAGCAATAGGTTCATAGCCATTTGATAGACTTATTATTATTCTGTTATGCAGCCTGTTTTCTAATTGCTAAGGAATGTCATTTGCTTCTAGTTGCCATCCTAACGGTGAAAACGAGCTGTATTCAACATTTAAGCATGTATGTCTGCTTCTCTGTAAAGTCCACACCATTGTACCAGTGCCACATGACCAGTGCTAATTGACATGCAGCCATTTCAAAGGAGGCAGAATTAGCCAGTGCACCAGGACTCAGATCTAATTTAGATGGAGTAGACCCACAAATCCACATACCACTTGATGAGTTGGCATTGCTGGCAGAGAGAATCAGAGCAGGGGACAGAAAGTTGCTGACTCCCCAGTAGCTATAGAGAATATGGAACTTACTCAGCATTAAAAGTGTTAAGCCTCTCATAGGTGAATAGCATTTCATTCCCATTATGGGTGTATGGGAATATAATGTACTGGGGAGATTGATTCCTTTAACTTTTTTTTTAAGTGTCAATGCATTTTTATTTTTGGACCACAATAATTTTCAAGTAAACATTCCCTCTCCTCATCAATCCCCCCAAAATAAAACAAACAGTTAAGCAACACTTCCATGTGGTCCACTGGAAGGAGCACAGTTCTGAAGGGAGGGAGATATGAGTTCAAATCCTGCTCCTACTGAATACTATGTAACCTTAGAAAAGTCACTCCCTCCTATATTGTAATTTTCTCATTTGTACAATGAAAAACCTAGTTTAGATGGTTTCTTTCAGAATATATGATTCTATGGCTGACTAAAATACAGTGGCTTAGACTAACTTCTGTCAATAGAGGAGGAATTTAAGAAGGAAAAACAGCCTGATACTGTAAATGGACTTTCTAGAGTCATGTGATAGACTCCAATGCTTGAAAAGAGAGAGTCACACAGGTGAGCCTCCTGGAATAATGTAAATGCATTTGCTCTAGATTCCCAGAAACCATCTCTGAGATAGGTGTCTCCTCTGGCATACTGATCCAAGAAAAGGAGCTTATATTTCAGTGATAGGAGGTCAGTCTTCTGGCTCAGGCAAGTATACGATGGTAAAATCTTCCTAAAACAGATTGGGCTGCGTCTCCAATAAAACAAGTGTCATAACACACTTCCTCAATCAATCTCTAGTATGTTTAAGAGCCCCCTAAATAATAAATTCTTATTTTCTTTTTCTTCCTTTCCCCCCTCATCCAATAGATTTTATTTCTCAGGGAATAGATAGGAAGAATTTGAGGGAGTTCACTTTGGAACTGGGACCTTTAGGCCTTCCCAGAGCAAAGTGGAATGAGTAGGATCTAACCAACCTACCAATCTTGGTAGCTGGACCAAGTTTAAAGAGTACTGTAGGTCCATGGGCCTACTCTAATCCTAGCCTAAATTGCAGCAAGAGGCCTGAGCTCAGGATTGATGGCTGGGAAGGTCAGGGATAATATGTATGTGCTGTGAGAAGTGGGGATGAGGGAAACAGACCAACATTCTCTGAAGCCTTCTTAAATCTGGTCTCTTGTCCCCAGCTTCTTAAACTATAGGTTTACCCCTTATGGGGTCTAATAACTGAATATTGGGGTTGTGAAATTATTTATTATCAATAAATGTTTGATTTGTATACCTATTTATCATATCTATATATCCAATGTCACATAAAAATGTTTCAGGCAAAAAGGGTTACAAGTGAAAAAAGTTCAAGAAACTCTGCTCTAGGCATTGTCTTACTACTTACTGTATACAATGCAACTAGAATGCATGGATGTATTTTAACACTAATTATTAAGCGCTTACTGTGTATTAATCATAGCAAATACAAATATAAAGCCAAAGATAGTTCCTGTCCTCAGTAGGGGGAGTGGTGAACAGGCAGGGCTGATAAGAACTTTAGGGAAGCAGATTTTCACACGCCTTCCAGGAGCAGTGACAGAGTTGATTTAATAGAGGTTGCAGGATTGAAAAGGGGTAGGAGGAAGAGAAGAAGCAGACAGGGAGTAGTACAGGCATGGCCTCTATATTTGTGCATATCTGATTATACCTTCCCTACAATTATAAAAGCTGAAGTGTGTGTGTGTATGTAATTAATAACTTCATATATTTTTGTTATATTTTAAAGTTTAAAAGAGCACTTTCTTCATAACATTATAAATTAAGAAGTGTAAGTATTATGATTCCAATTTTACTAATGAGGAAATTGAGATTCAGAGATCTCATCTAACTTGTGGAAAGTCACACAGCAACTTAGAGCTCCTGATGAGAAAATCAACTTGTGGTCTGGAGAGGCAGTCAGGACACTAAGAGATTAAGTGATTCTCTAGGATCACCTGGCCATTATGTCTCAGAGGTGGTCTGAAACCCATGTTTTCTTGATTACAAACAGATTCTCTGGTCAATATGCCATGCTGCCCCTCTCTGGTTAATTTAGAGAAAAAAAATACCAAGTCCGGGTAATTCTAAATTTCCCCAACAATCCTAAACACACATTTTACAGGCTTATCTTCACAATTCTTAATCTTCCTTAGCTGAGTCCTCCTCTGCTTCCTCCTCCTCCTTCTCCTCCTTCTCTTCTTTCTCCTCCTCCTTCTCCTCTTCCTTTTCCTCCTCCTCCTCCTCCTTCTCCTCATTGTTCCTTCTTCTTCCTCCTCCTCCATAGTCCCAATCCAAATTCCACTCTTTCAGGACACACTCAAATCAATACTATCTGGGTTTTTTAGAACATAACCCCATTGGACCATTATGCCAATACTAGGTTACTCTAAGACAATCAGAAAGCCTCCTGGTGGCATGCTGGTGGTCCACCAATAATAATATCTTCAATAAACATTTCCTAAGCCTTACTATGTGCAAACACTGTGCTATATGCTAGAATACAAAGACAAGAACAAAACATTCACTTCCCAAGGAATTTATATTCTAATGATGTTTGTTTTTTCCCCTAAAACACATTAAGCCCAATTCTTGCTGATTGTTGAACTTTATTTTTGCTCTTCCAGGGAAGAGACTAAAAAGAAAACCAAAGAAATACATAGGAAAACTCCATATTACCTCAAAATTAGAACAATTTATCCTGGCACAACAAATGATCAATCCTAAATTCAGAAAAGAGACCTCCTTTCTTTAGATCCATTTGTAGTATTAAAATGGATCAGGGGCAGAATAAAGTACCAAAGGAGGTTCTACTTAAGATTTCTACTTAATTTCTACTTAATAATTTTACTTAACATGAGAATATGTGTAAAAAAATATAGCAGTTCTTTTTGTGGTAACAAAGAACTGAAAACTAAAGGTGTAACAACCAATTAGGGCATTGCTGAATGAATTATGAATGTAATAAAATGGCAAAAGTGATAATTTCAGAGAAATTTGGAAATATTTGTCTGAACTGATGTAGAGTGAAGTAAATAGAACCAAGAGAACAATTTATGAAATAACATCATAATAATGAGTAACTTGAAAGACTTGAGAATGTTGATCATGCAATGACCATGATTTCAGAGAACTGAAGATCAAGCATTGCTACTAACCACCTGACAGAAAGATGACGGGCTAAACAGGTAAAATGTGGAAATTTGTTTTACTTAACTATCCATGTTTGTTACAAGTATTTCATTTTTCAGTGTTGAAGATCAGGATAAAACAAATATTTGTCAATTGAAAATTGGAATTTAGATTTTCAAAAATGGCATCTCTCAATATCTTTCCTACATGATCAGTAATGCCAGAATTACACCTATAGTTAAAGCATCTGTGGGAATTGGGGGATAAGGTGTAAAGTGAAAACTAGGAGGTTCAATGAGGGAGAGGTAAGAGGTAAGAATAATTCTATTCCAGCATCAGGTCTAGGTCAGCAGCATCAGAGTCCCATCTCTCACCAGAAGTCAAACGATATGACTAACTAAAGATCTTTTTTGTTCTCAGAAAAGATCCTAATTCATGTGGATCAAGGGAGACAGTGTAAGGTAGTTGAAATTAGCTGAAAATTTTCCAGATTTAGTAAAATAGATATGGAAAGAATTGTAGAAGCTATCTAGTCCAACCCCTTCCTTTTTAAGATGAAACAGAGAGGAGAAGAGGGATTTGCTTAAGGTCACAAAGGTAGTAAATAGCAATCAGGATTTGAATCCAGCTCTACTGGCTCTCAATCCAGTATACTCTTCATGCTCATAGAATTCAGAGTTTGAAGAAAGCTAGTCCAATCCACTTATTTTACAAATAAGTACATTGATGCCCAAAGAAGTTAAATAGCATTCAGTCACACAATTAGGTTTCAATTTCAGATCCTTGGAATCTTCTATTTTGTACTATACACTATAGAATATACTGTTGGATTTTATTTGACACTAATCAGGACACCAGGGTTCAAAGAAATCTGTCTCAGCAATTATAATCATCCCTTCCACATCACGACCTTCCTCATTGCAGTTTTGGATATATGACAAATCAGCATAAGAAATTAAAGGGGAATATTTGGGGAGTTTTTTGGAAGCCACAGACAGCATGAGAAAGCCAATGGATTACACAGAAAAAGTTTAGAAACTCAGAAATGCATAAAACATATGCATATTATATATCAACCAAAATTTTAAAATAAATATTTCATAAAAGAAAAAATTCAAATTTCTCTGGCAAGAAGGGAAGGCCAAAAAGTTTTACTCTGATTTTCCAGATCACTGGGACACCCTTAATACCCACCCTCCCCAACTCCCCTCCCACTGTGAAATGGATAACTGTACTTAATAAACATTTGTTAAGTGCCTCCTCTGAAGCAGGCACTGTGTTAGGCATATGAGCCTTAAGAAATACACAATGTGATTCATCAAACATTCATTAATGGTCTGTAAAGGACAAATCACTGTACTTGGGCCAGGAAATTAAAAGACAAAAAAAATAATGTGGTACAATGGAAAGAGCACTAGCCCTGGAGTCCAAGGAGCTGGATTCAAATTCTGCCTCTGATGATTACTACTTGTATGACTGCACACATCCCCTCGCCACTCTGGGTTGCATTTGTTCATTTATAAGGGAAGGTGGGGTGTGTAGTGCCAAAGAGTTTCTGAATTACTTCTAGCTCTAGTTCTACGATTCTTCCATCCCACAATCTGAGGATAACATTCCAAAAATAGGTCCTGTATAATGCAAAATAGATCATTATGGAAGCAAAGATCCAGACAAAGTGCTCTCTTAGTTAAAACCACATCAAATGCCTTTCAGTCTCCCAGGGATCCTTCATTAGGCAAACAGTTTCTGGAGCAAGGCTGAGGCCCATCAAGCCTTTCTTGCCAACAAAGGCTGGAGACGCCCACACTGAGGGCTCTGTCTCATATCCTCAAGCCAGCCAAAGTTGCCCCTCCAGAGTTTGCTCAAGGACCAAGCTGTTGAGCCAGGTGGCCCAGCTGTCCCGCCTCAATGGAGCTAGCTAGCATCCTGTTCACTGCTCACTTACTGAAGTTATCTGGCCTCTTATCTCTTAGATTTTTTCTAATCATGAAGGCACCGCTAAAGCCATTTTATGGTGGTTCCCTTTAAAGGGACAGGATTGCTACTCTATTTTAGTTAAATACAATTATCAAGCCTATTCATTCTATACTTTTGATGCAGGTTTTTTTTTAATTTGCGTTTCATTCAGAAAGCAGGGAAATAGTTCTTCCTCCAGGAAAAGAAGTGTAAACCTTCCTATCTTTAAGGTGACAGTGAGGGCTAACTTGCATAAGTTTTAAAATCCTTCGAACTCAAACATAGAATCCTAGAAAGTTTTAGATGGAATCACTCATAGTGAGGAACCTGAGTGACCTTCTAGGATACTTGTTCATTATTGGCAGCCCCCATTATTGGCAGGATTTGAACTCTGGTCTCCTAGTCAAATGCTTTTCTTTCTACTTTGTTATCTTGTATTAAAAAAAAATACCAAGAGGCTTTAACTATTCCCCACAGCAAGTTGTTTTCTTCAGAATGAGTTTTCTTTACTTCTCATCCTGTCTTCTTCTTTACACTTCCTCTGATATCATCCTTCTTTAAGCCCTCATCATTCCCTGAGTAGATTTGTTAGTTTCCAACTAGCTTTTCTGCCTACAGCATCTCCCTCTCTAAATCAATCCTTCAAAACATGCCAAAGTAATCTTTCCAATAATGCTCAGTTCTAATTTTGCCCCTCCCCTACTGAGTGACTTCTCATTGCTTATAAAATCCAAATCATTTTTTGGTGATTTTGAATTGAACTGGTTCAGAGGAAAGTGAGGTTCAGGTGATGTTCAGTCCTTCTTGTCTTTCAGGCCAGTCATTCTATTTTGCTCCAAGCACTTTCTCCAACTTTCCATAGCAAATTCAACGGCCTATTCCAGGATCTTTCCCCTTCTCCCCACTTTCCAGCTATATACTGCTTCCTGAAAACCTTAGGATAACTCCGTGACCAGTATGAACCCCTTTAGACAACAATAATCTACCTGAATCCATTCCTCAGTAATTAACATACTCTGTTATTAATATGCCTGACATTCCTTCTCCTTCCCAGTAATTCTGTACTCCCTTTATTCCCATCCTCCTCAACTCAACCCCATCAGTGTTCTACTTTTAGCCTTTCCAATGTTGTCTCTTGTATGCCTGCTCTACAACTAACAAACTAGCTTTTATCTTAAAACTTTTTTTTTCTTTCTTGTTTCATCTATCCTCTTATATTCACTGGGAACTGGCTCCCTCCTGATGGCACAGGCACCCTGGTCACCCTTTCCAAGACTTGTTACACTTTTACTCATACCTCCAATTCACAAGTTCCAATCAGGAAATTGTAATATTCTTTATTTCTCACTGCCACTTGCAGGCTTCTCTTTACCACCATCACTCAGTAACCTTTCTTCCTTGAGATTTATTCCATCCGTATTTATCACCCAAAAAGATTCTGGTGTTCATTGTCTACCAAACTCCAGGAAATTTTCCTGGTTCTCAACTTACTCATTCCTAAAGACCTCTTCTTCTACCCCATCTCAGCTACACAAAGATAGTCAAAACCTTGATTTTACCATCATTCCCAAATGTGTCACTTTATGTTCATGAACTCTGAAATTTCTATATTTGATTATAATCTATTGTCATTCTAACTTTCTACCTGCTTTACAACCCCCAAACCAATTCACAGCCCTGGAATCTTTCCATCTCTTAGTTTTTGTTTTATTTTGTTTGTTGTTGTCTCCCCTCAGGTCATTATTCCTCTACTGTCTGTGCTTTCTTGTCTTTTTCCATCTTAGCCCTCTGGTTTGGGTCTGGGTGAGACAAATGTAGAATTGGAGCCAAAATGGGCCCTGTTAGTTTGCTTGAAGACTCTGCAGGGCCAGAGTAACAGAGCTTCTCCACTATTCCTTCTCTCTGCTAAGTGCACAGCCTTCCTTCCCCTCTAGATCTGTGATCTCATTTCTTTCTCTGGTCCATAACTGTCCATCCCATCCTCAGGCCATGCTCAATTCACAATCTCATTCCTGAGCCAGAGTTCTATTTCTGTCCCCTGCCCAGGCAACAGCTCCAGGCCCTATTGCCATACTGTTTACATTGTACCTTGCCCTGGTACACACCCTAACCTTGAACCTGGTCCCTCTGCTGGAAGGCTCTACCTGGGACCAACTTCACTGGACAACAGCGCCCATTCAGGAAGGATTCTGAATGGTTCCCTTTCTTGAGTCAGGCTGTAAAAAAAAACTGAAAAAAAAAAACCTCTCTATGGTTTTTCCTTGGATTTCCCAGTGATTACTTAGTTTGATGTGGGGTAGTGCCATATCTTTCTGAAGTCCAACACTTTTAATATGGCCTTCCATAATCTGACTCCAACCTTCCTTTGCAAATTTATTCCTAGTACTTTTTCTCCACTTTGGCCTCTATTCAAGCTGCATTATGCCCTTTTCTTTGATCTTGTGCTTTTATCTACTACCTCCAAAGTTTTGTGCACAATATCCCTCCTATTCAAAGCCTCCACTCTGGAATGTACTGCCCTTCTCCATCTCCATTACTGACATCTCCCTGCCTTCCAGTTGCCCCCTCCCCCAGGCCTCCTCTTTCATGCAGTTTTCCCTGATTTCCACAACTACATGTGAACCACCTACTTTGAACTTCTAGATTTCCCTTGTTTAATTTCTCTTATACACATATAATTTTCCTATTTGTGTAAATTTTATCCTTTTCCTACAAAACTGGAAGCTCTTTGAGAACAGACTTTTCAATTCTTGTATTCCCAGAGCTTAAAACAGTACAAGGGCACATAGTAGGCACTTAGGAAATATTTACCAACTTCTGAACTCAATTTAGTTTTTCATCTTTATATTCCAGCTTCTAGCACAGAAACTAATTTTTTTTATTGAATTGATTTTAGTATCTCTCTTTTGTTATCTCCTGAAAACAACCTCTGCTATTTGCCCTTTTAATCTGACTCTTGGGAAATTAACCCAGTTTAAAGAAAATTGCACAACATTGAATTGGAAAGAAGAAAAAAAGAAGGTTCATTTTGGAAAATACATCCTTCTTTACCAAAACAAGGATAACTGTGCCTTTTTTCTATTGTTTCAGCTACATTGAAGACTCCCACTGACATGTGTGGGCGTATGGAGTATAATCTATTTATTTCTATAGAGACAATCTCCATGGTATTTAGATGCTATTTTCATATTAAAAAAAAAGACAATAAGCAAGGAATGAACCATTTTTGCCTTAATAGGGGAAGAGAAGAAAATAACTATTCATTAAACACTTACTATGTGGTAGGCACTTTACAAATATTACCTCATTTGACCCTCATAAAACTCTGAGAGATAGGTACTATTATTTATTTTCATTTTGCAGATAAATAAATGAAAGCAGACAGGGTTTAAGTGACTTATCCAAGATCACACCACTTGGAAGTAGAGGAGGCTTCTTCTTCTGAACTCCATACCCTCTGCTTTATCTACTACAGTGACAGGGCTACTGGAGTACATATACTTACTCAAGACCATAATCAATTGTATGTATTTTAAGGTATTTTTGGTGACATAGTGCATAGAGTGCTGGCCTCTGGAGTCAGAAGGACCTGAGTCCAATTCCAACCTAGATATTTACTAATCATGTAACCCTGGGCTACTCATTAACCCTTATTACCTCAGTTTCTCATCTATAAAATGAGCTGGGAAAGGAAATAATAAACCACTCCGGTATCTTCGACAAGAGACCCAAAATGAAGTCATAAAGAAGCAAACATAACTGAAATGACTGAATAACAACAACAAAAACAAGGTCAAACAGAATAGTGACTCTAATATGACATTTCCAAGGTATGATAACGTCTGAATCAGGAGATCCAGGCCTGAGCCCTTCCTTTGTCTCTAGCTATGTGTGACTTTTAACAAATCACTTAAGAAACAACCTAATATAGTGGAAAAAAAACCCTGTCTTTGGAATCAGAATTTGAATCCTGTTTTTGGCCCTTATTGTCTATGTGACTTTAGATAGATTATTCAACCTATTTAACTAAACAACTATAATCAGTTTCATCATTTTAAAAATGAGAGGTGTTAGACTTGAAGCCATTTAAGCATCTTTCTAGCTTTAAATCCATGATACTAGGACCTTGTTCTTTCTGAGTCCCAATTTTTTTATCTGTAACATGAATGGGTTAGGTTAGCTGATCTTTGATGCATCTTCCAATTGTATTTAACTTCAGAGAGCCTCAATTACCTTGACCTTGATTGTCCTTAATCTCCTAGCCTTGACTTTGACCTTGCCATGTAAGCAGTCTGTCTTCCATTTCTACAATATATTTCCTAGATAATATCTTATGCTCCTGCCCTTCAGAGTTCCACACTGATGTCACAACCAACTCATACTCATATGTGCCTCTCCATTTCTCTCTGTGTGATATTCATTTTTCATTCTTCACAGACTATTCTGTTCCATGCCTTACAATTGGGCCAACCTCCCCCTGCAAACTACAGTACAATATCAATGTTAAAAGGTTCAAAGCCTCACAGTTTTAGAACTAGAAAGGGCCTCAGAGGCCATTTATTGTAATAACTTCATATTACAGGTTAGAAATCCTAAAGCATCCTACTAAGTCAGATGGATAGTGATGGTCAGGAGAAAAATGTGAACCCAGATCCTCTGATTGACAAATCAGTGTCCTGAACTGACTCCCCAAAGGTAAACCTTCATTTCCTGAAGAAGTTTGGAATCATTAGCAGTGCTCTGCAGTTTCCTGAAGGCTAACCAGCCTGTGTTCTTCCTTTATAACAGCCTTAACAATATGATAGAACTTGCTGGAATTTAGACTCATTTGTCAAGGCCTTTGAGGATAGTTTCCTCTCTGCTATCCCCTGAGGAGTCATAAGAGTAGGACTTTGCTTAGAAGGAGCAGGAAGGTTTATTTTAAACCTTAAAGCTCAAGTAGAAATGTGAGTAATTATTATTTATTAAAATCTGAGAAGAGTTTAAGTGGAGATATTCTACTAATTGGTATATTCCCACAAATGAAGATACTCTCACAAATGGGGATAATCCCACAAATGGAGATACTCCCATAAAATATTAAAACTGAGCTACAGAAAAGATATAACCCAATAGTTATGAACCTGAATCTGTGAACTTTCTTTTCTAAAAATTGCTAACTTTAACATTTCTGTAAAGTTTCATTTGTATTCATACATATTCTATTTTGTACATTTAAAAACATTATTCTGGAAAGTGGTCTATAGGCTCCATCAGATTATTAAAGGCGTCCATAATCCAACAAAAAGATAAAGAAACACTGCTCTAGTCCAACCTGATTATTTTAAATTTAAGCAAATTAAGGGCCAGAGAAATAAATGGCTTGTTGAAAGTCATAGGTGATTCTATAAATATATATTTTTGTGGTTATATTAGAGTACTCCAAAACTTCAAAAACCAGTAATTTTGTCTCTCTCTTTAATAATTCAAGACAAAGTATTCTTTGCCTGAGTAGATGGTTCCGTGAGCTTTTTTTTTAAATTGAAAACAATGTCATTGAAAAGTGGTCAAGCCTTTGTTAATTAATTTATTTGAATTGTATATTAAACTGTTAGTTAGTCTGTAGCTATATCTAGAAAGGTTTACACCTCAGACAAAGGTTAAAGAAGCTCTTACCTAATGCCAAAAATGGATAGAGTGCCAGATAGGCAGTGACAGAGAGAAGGGCATGTTCCATGTATGAAATAGCTTAAAAAATGGACTTCATTCCTCGTCATATTGACACTGAATTATTGAGCTGATACTAGGAGTTCAATACAGTCCCTGAAGACTTAGAACTCTGGACTGAGATTCCTGACACTGATACCCAGCAACATCCTGGTGTCTGAGGAGGGAATACTTACAATAATATCAATATCCTTCACTATAGGACCTTAGAAGGTAAAGACTCCAAATAATTTTTACTCAGAAACTTTTCTATTTTTGAATATCATTCTATTTATTAAACCATACATAAACTATATGACGTTATTGCTCTGCTCTCCAGGCTGTCATGGATGATAGTCTTGGTTTTTAACATAATCTTTTTCATGCTTGGAGACTTGATATACACATACATATATATAAATGTGTGTGTGTGTGTGTGTGTGTGTGTGTATGTGTGTATCCTCTCACTCTAACATCTTGGTCTTGAATCCCATGTTTTATAGATTTAGTTAATCCCAGCAATCCACAGAGATGGTCATAATTTATATCTCACCATAACATATCTCACCATGTTAAACTCTATGATCTTGAACTCTGAAATTCATCTTTCCAACAATTATCTTCCAAATCTATTCTTTGACTTTACCACAACTTCTAGGCCTTCCATTCTTTCATATTCTCCCACTCCATCACCCTGCCCACAGGTAGCAATGGATGGATCCCTGAACCTGGAGTTAATAAGACCTGAGTTCAAATCCAGTCTCAAAAACTGACTAGTTGTAGGTCCCTGAGCAAGTTCCTTAACACTGTTATCTGCCCCAGTTTCCTTAGTTTTAAACTGGGAATAATTATAACACTCACCTCTCATGGTTGTTATAAGGCTCAAACAAGATACAATTTGTAAAGCATTTGGCGTAGTGCCTGACACATAGAAAATGTTTAATAAATGCCTGTTCCTTTCCTTCACCCCCATAACCCACAACTTTCTTCACAACTTTTACCTTATAGCTAACTAATTTAGCTGTGCTAAATTAGGGTGTAGTTCACCCTTAGTTTCATTATACCCCCCTCCTACCACTATTCAGACCCTATTAATCATCAGTCCTTGACAACACCCACAATCTGCCTTCTTCTCTCCTACTCCCAAGCTGCTTGAATGTTACTGAAGGTTGTCATATAACTATTTTGATTGGGCCTGCTACAAATTCTGCTTGATCTTAATTAAGCATTCATTGCTATACAGTAAAACTTTTATTTTTACTTCATAGATTTTCTACCTCATTCCCCAGCAGTGGGGAACATTCCAAACCTTATCTTCTTTCTTTCAGCTCCCATCACCTTCTCTCTTAGCAATTATCTTCACTTCTACTTCAATGAGAAAAGAGGTCATCTGTCATAAGTTCCCTCATCTCTCCTCCATAACTAAGAACTTGGTTTTTCTTATCTTCTCTTTTTATACTCTTGTCTGTGCTAAAGAAGTAGTCTTTCTCCCTATCAAGGCTACCCTCTTTATCTATATTCTAGTATGGTCTCTCATCACCTTCAGAAGCTTGCCCCATGAATTATTACTTTTTTCCCTCTGCCTGATTTTCTATTTCCTCTATGTATTGATTCTTTTCTTGCTGCCTACAAATTTATTCAAGCCTACTACCTTCTCTGAACCTTTTGATACTTGGCTGACCAATACCTTCCTCTTGGATGCTCTTATTTCTTGGCTATGATTGCTCTCTCTTAGTTCTCCTTTTTACTTGACTAGTCTCAATCATCTTTACTAGATCATCATCCAACTCTTTTCCCCTGAGCATCGATAGTTCCCAGGCTCTAAACTACATCTTTTCCTCTTCTCTCTCTCTCTCTCTCTCTCTCTCTCTCTCTCTCTCTCTCTCTCTCTCTCTCTCTCTCTCTCTCTCTC
>JAJPUD010001522.1:21008-37255 GCA_023553655.1 Myrmecobius fasciatus | reverse complement strand
CTTTCTCTCTCTCTCTCTCTCTCTCTCTCTCTCTCTCTCTCTTTCTCTTTCTCTCTCTGTCTCTCTCTCTCTCCCTCTCTCTCTCTCTCTCTGTCTCTCTGTCTCTCTCTCTGTCTCTCTCTCTGTCTCTCTGTCTCTCTCTGTCTGTCTCTCTCTCTCTCTCTCTCTCTATATATATATATATACTTCCTTCTGTGGTGATTTCATCTGTGATCATAGGTTCGATCACATTAAGCTGGTAAAGATGTCTTCTGTTTATTCATCCAGCCCTAATCTTTCTCCACAATTCTAGCCACCAATAAACAACAACCTACTGGACATCTCTACATATATGTCCCACAGGCATCTCAACCTCAATATGTCTAAAATGGAATTCTATTATTTTACATAACCCCCCCAACTTGTTCTTCCATGAACTCCTCTATTTACATTAAGGGTACCATATTCCTAGTCACTCAGGCTTAGAAACTCAGGTTAGAAATGTGATATTATCCTTGCCTCTTCCTTCTCTCTCACTACTAAAACATAATTATTTCATATTCTTACATGTTACAAATTGTACATATTCTACTTCTACATCTCTCACATATGTTCCTTCTTGTCTACTTACATAACCATTATCATAACCTTCTTACCTAGTTTACTATATGTTAAATCCTCCTAATTGGGATCCCTGCTTCCTTTTCTTTCCTTTCCAATCTTTCCTTCACACAATTGCCAAAATGATCTTTCTCAGGTAAATGTATGTCACTCCCCTGCCCAAAAACCTTCAATGGATTTCCATTGCTTCTAGGATAAAATGCAGAATTGTTATTCTGACTGTTAAGGTCCTCTACAATCTAACTCCTATGTACTTTTTCAGGTTTACTATTTCAGCCAAACAGGGAAACCAGTTTTCTACTTAGAGCTGACATTTCATCTCCTGTTTTAGTACACTCACACTATCCAATCTTCATTTCCCCCTGCTATCTCAGCTGTCCCCAATGCCTGGGAACTTCTTCATTTCTGCCTCTAAGAATTCTGTCTTCTTTCAAAGCTTGACTCAGGTGCCACCTTACATAAGGCCTTTCTTCATATACTTGTCATTAATACTTTTCCCCCTTTAAATTACCTTGTCTGCATTTATTTGAGCATATTTCAAATAAACCTATGCAATGTATTGAAGATAAAAATTATATACAAAAAGAATACCTGGTTCTCCTTGTTGAGTATCTAGTGCACCAGAAGTGCTCAGTAAATGTTTGGTGAATTGTACTTCCAAATGATCTAGATTGCCTCAGAGGTAGCTTCTAACTCTTAAAATTCTGTGTGATTCTTGGAGTACATCCATACTAGGTCCTTGTAGAGCCTGCAAGAATTGTGAGAACTTCCTCTTTTAATATAGCCTTCAAGGCAAAGTTACCTCCACAGTCATATTGAGGGGGAACTTTAATGGAGGATCACAATTATTAATGAACAGTATTGGAAAGACGGCTCAATTACCCTTCCTCTTTTTATTGTACTCTTTTCCACCATCTTCACTCCAGCTGAGATACTAACAAAGTATTATATATAAAACTCTCTCTTTTATATTTGAAGAAACTGAGTCCAGAGAGGTTGTTTTCCATAGATAAATTTCCACAAAAAATAATGATAGAACCAGGATTCAAAAATCATGTATTGCAACTATAGATTCAGTGCTTTTCCCATTATATAGCAATCTACAAAAGGCATTTCTGACCAGATAATGACAATGGGAAAAAATGTATAAAAACCAAGATGTTAACAATAGAAAGAACATGGCAGCCCTTTGATACTCATGAATAATTCAGCAGGTGATGAGAGGTTGTTTCAGTTAGCCTCTCATTGGCTTAGTTAGTAAATAACATATATGTAGAATTCAAATATATTCATGACCCTGTACATTCCCAGGGCCCTAATTAAATCCAAGGGATTTTTAACAATGACAACCAGTATGTATGAATTAGCAGAAATGGATAAAACAAAGATAAGAAGGGTAAATAAACTATGATTTTGTCAATGATTCTCAATCAAGCAATCCTTATCAAGAATTTATTCATCACTTGCTGTGCATCAAGTACTGTACTTTATATTGGGACAAATGCATTGCATCTAGAGGTGGAAAGGTAGTTCTACTTTATACCACCTAAGTCACCTTGGCTAAGTAATTTGATTCCTATGTATCCTCATTTTTTTCATTCCTAAAAAACAAACCAAAACAACAAAACCAAACAAACAAAAAAGAGAGCTGGATTAGGGAATCCCTAAATTCCTTCTTAACTCAAAAGACTGTTATCCCCTGGAAGGTCCTACCTCCCCCCAAATGATGATGTAGTAAGATCATTTCTCCCCCTGCTATGGGTTGGTGGATTCCCTGAAAATAGTCAGGAAGCACAGTGCAATTGAGAATTAAAGGGAGTTGGAGAAAGATGAAAAAAGGAAACAGAAGAGAAAGGAGAAAGGAAGATAGGGACAGAAAGGTATAGAGAAAGAGAAATGTAGAGAGACACAAAAACAGAGCAGAAAGCAAAAAGGAGAGAAAGACAAAGACAAAGACAGAGAGAGACACACTCACATAGACATAGTCCCAAGCTGTCATTCTTCCTCACCCTGGGATTTGCCTGCTAAAGGTTCATCTTGCTGGCATAGTGGTTCTGGAAGAAGCTGTGTCCTCTGGAGATCAGATTACACTGTGATGGCACTCACTGTCTGAACAAAGTCAGCTCAGCCATCCTCAGAGGTCAAATTTTGGCTTTCTAGACATTCTTGTCTGAAAATGTGTAAGCCAGCCATGGCAACATCCAGATGTTCACCCAGCCAAATGGCAGCTTTTTTCATCTGACTTGTGGTCACGCTGCCCACTTTTGACTCATGCTATTTGGGGAAAGGTTCATAGAATAGAAAAACTAAACTGCCTTGCATGTCATCCAAAGTGTGTGTGTGTGTGTGTGTGTCTCATATGTGTGCACAAGTGTGTAGATTGACTTTACATACATACAATGAATACAATACATATCATATGTAGTATATATACTATATATATAATTATATACAATATATGAACTATACAAAACACACACACATAATATACATATACAACTATACATAAAACACATATATGTAATAAAACATACTTATACATATATCTACATATACTTATGGATATCTGTGTATCTGTGTGCATATATATATACATATATACATATATGTGTATGTATATGTGTTTTACTTTGACAAGATCCCAAGGTCTGCTTTTAATTTTGAAAGCTAAGTGGATAGTAAAGAAGATTCAATCTATCTGTGCTTGATTCATTTACCTCTCATCACTAGTCAAATACATATTTTGAACATTTATTTCATGCTGAGAAAAAATTTTCTCAGATAAGCTTTTTCATTCTAATGGGATTTTTTAAAATTAAAGGAGGTGGGGAGGAGAGCTCTGTCCTTGGTCCTAGTCTCTTTTGTCTGTATGTGCTTTCTCTTGATGATCTCATCTACTCCCATGGATTCAATAATCACCTTTTTGCTCTGTCTGACTCTGTCTGGAATTTTTTTTATCAGCCTCATCCAGTGTGGTACAGTGAGTACTTTATGACTCCCAAATCTCTGTCACCCCAGTCTCTCCTTAGTTACCCAGATCTAACTGCCTATTGGATATAACCACATGGATATTACTTCAGCATTTTAGAGATGAAATATTTCACACTGGAATGATCATTGCCTTTCCCTACCCTATAACCTGCCCCTCTTCCCAACATTTCTATTTCTATTACTATATCACTGTTATCACAATGCCCTCAATTACCTTTACCATTTTCTTCTTCCTTACCCCTACTGAATTTTTAATTAGTTGCCAAATCCTCTTAATTTTACTTCTGTAATAACTCTCATGCTTCTAATGTCCTTTTCACTCACATGGCCACTCTCTCAGTTCATACCCATGTAAAACTCTCCTTAAATGGTTTCCCTGCTTCCAGTCTTCTCTCTTCTCTCTAATCTATCCATCATACAGTTACCAAATTAAATTTATTAATGCATAGTTCTGCAAATGTCACCAATACCCCACCCCAAACCTTGTCTGGATTTTTATTTCTTATGGAATAAAAGGTTAACTCCTCAACTTGACATTTACAATCCTCCATAACTTTGCCCCAATTATTTTCCAGCCCTTCGCATTATTCCCCCTTCAAATGCTTTATATTCCAGTCAACTACTTTGCTTATTGCTCCTATATAGCAACCTGGGATCTGTGAGACTCTGAGAATTATTAATAGTTTACATTTACATACTCTGCTTTAAGGCTTGCAAAGCTCTTTACCTAAATGAACTTATTGGTTCCAACAACAACCCTGTGAGGAACTAGAGGAATAATTTTCTCCAACTTATGGAAGAGGAAATAAATTCAGATAAGTTACTAGCTTGCCCAGGATCACACAGAATTTTAATGTCAGAGACAGAATTTTAACCCAGAACTTCTTCAGTCCAGGTTCTATTATCTTTGCCAGTACTGTGTCAGAGTCAACACATATTTACCAAACTTGTGTTATGGATAGAATTTGAACCGTGATCTCTCTTGATTCCAATTTGAGCCTTTCTCTCATTATGCCAAACAGTCTAATTCTCATACACTTTCCTCTATGCTTGGAATGATACCTCTCCTCATCACCTATAGGCAAACTTCATTCTTCCTTCAAGTCCCAACTCAGTTACCATCTCTTCCATCAAGTCTTCCTTAGAGCATTCTGCTGAAAGTGGGTTCTTCCTCCTATGACTCAGAACATTTTGTCTCAGTCTCTCCTTTGTCTTTACTGCATTCTGCCCTGTATAGGATGAATAATATGTTTTGTATCCAGGATATATAGTTTCAAATCTGGCTTGAACACTTTCTCCTTACACAGGACATAGTCCACAATGAGAGCAAGTCACAATCTCTCACAATCTCAATTTCTTCTTTTGTAAAAAAGGGAAAAATACACTCATATTACCAATTTCAAAGAGAGGTTGTAAGAAAAATAAACCATTAAGCTCTACTTAAATATTATTTTGTGTTGTGTAATATATACAGTAGAAAATTGTAAGCTCCCTAAGGCGGGGCTAGATAATTTTTCATGTTTGTATCATTCAGTCATTTTATAGAAGAATAAACTTAGTCCTAGAGAGAAGTGGCTTAAATATTGTACAAAAGGAAAAATATCATTGAAGTTGGACTACTTTATGAGGTAGTGAATCACACTTGGAAGGTCAACAGGTGGAAGCTGAATAAATATTCTTGGGAGTTGTTGTGGAGGGGATTCCTGCTGAGATTTAGATTCAGTTTCATGACCTAGGAGGTTCTTTCCAGCTCTGAGATTCTATGATTCTCTAATTCTATGAAAGAGCCCCATTTCCAAAAAGGCAGATGAAGGTGGCCTTGCTGTACCAGATCTAAAACTATATTATAAAGTAGCGGTCATCAAAACCGTTTGGTACTGGCTAAGGAATAGAGCAGTCGATCAGTGGTACAGGATAGGTTATCAGGACAATCTAGGCAATAACCTTAACAATTTAGTGTTTGATAAACCCAAAGACCCCAGCTTTTGGGATAAGTACTCACTATTCGGCAAAAACTGCTGGGAAAATTGGAAACTAGTATGGAAGAAATTAGGGCTTGACCCATACCTAACACCATATACCAAGATAAGATCTAAATGGGTTCATGATCTAGATATAAAGAGTGATTTTGTAAACAAGTTAGAGGAACGTAATATAGTTTACCTCTCAGACCTGTGGAGATGGAATAAATTTGTGTCCAAAGAAGACCTGGAACTCCTAATTGAACACCAGATGGATAATTTTGATTCTATTAAGTTAAAAAGTTTCTGTACAAATAAAACTAATGCAGACAAGATTAGGAGAGAAGCATCAAATTGGGAAATCATCTTTACATTTAATGGTTCTGATAAAGGCCTCATTTCTAAAATATATAGAGAATTGTCTCATATATATAAGAATTCAAGGCACCCTTCAATAGATAAGTGGTCAAGGGATATGAACAGACAATTTTCAGATGATGAAATTAAAACCATCTAGTCATATGAAAAGTTGCTCCAAATCACTATTGATCAGAGAAATGCAAATTAAGACAACTCTGAGGTACCACCACACACCTGTCAGATTGGCTAAAATGACAGGAAAAGATAATGATGAATGTTGGAGGGGATGTGGGAAAACTGGGACACTAATACATTGTTGGTGGAACTGTGAACAGATCCAACCATTCTGGAGAGCAATTTGGAGCTATGCTCAAAAAGCTATCAAACTGTGCATACCCTTTGACCCAGCAGTGTTTCTACTGGGCCTATATCCCAAAGAGATCTTAGAAGAGGGAAAGGGACCCACCTGTGCAAGAATGTTTGTGGCAGCCCTTTTTGTAGTGGCTAGAAACTGGAAACTGAAGGGATGCCCATCAACTGGAGAGTGGCTGAATAAATTATGGTATATGAATGTTATGGAATATTATTGCTCTGTAAGAAATGACCAGCAGGACGATTTCAGAGAGGCCTGGAGGGACTTGCATGAACTGATGCTGAGTGAAATGAGCAGAACCAGGAGATCATCATACACAGCAACAAAAGTATTACATGATAATCAATTCTGATGGACATGGCTCTCTGCAACAAAGAATTGTTTCAAACCAGTTCCAATTGTTCACTGAAGAAAATCATATACACCCAGAGAGAGGGATATGAAATATGGACCACAACGTAACATTTTCATGATCTCTATTGATATTTGCTTGTATTGTGTTGCCTTTCTCTGATTTTCTTTTTTTTTCTTGTAGATAGGATTTTTCTTGCATAACTTATCAAGTAATTCAACATTATTAACATGTCATGGACTTCCTGCCATTTAGGGGAGGGGAGGGGATTGGGGGTAAAATTTATAATGGAAAGCTTTGTAAAGATCAATGTTGGGGAACTACCCATACATATGTTATACAAATAAAAAGCTTTAATAAAAAAAAGAAAGAGCCCCATTTCCTTACCATCCTAAAAATAAACTTAAAAAACATTTATATAGTCTAACATAATTAAATCTTGAAATGAAAAGACTTAACTTTGAATACCATCTCCAACAATGGCCAGTTATGACCTTAGGCTAATAACTTTTCCATGCCTCTGTTACCTTCTGCAAAAAGGTAAGTTACTATGAAAGAAAAAAAACAACAAAAAACTTCAGTCTTTTTTACTGCATCTTCATTCATAAACCACTATCTATATAAGAACCTGTCCAGGTTCTGTTCAGGATCCTCTTCTCTCTCAAAATTTTATTCTTTCTCTTTCTGTCTCTGTCTATCACTCTCTTTACCTCTCTGTCTCTCTGTCTCTGTCTGTCTCTCTGTCTGTCTCTCTGTCTGTGTGCGTGTGTATGTCTGTCTGTCTCTTCTAAGTAATTGCAATCTAAATCTATATATCTAGTCCTCATCTTTCTCCCTTAACATTTGATGCTGGACAGCTCCACTTGAATGTCTATAGGCACTTCAAATTCAATATGTACAGAAGAGAACTCATTATTTTCTCCACATGCTACCTCCCAACCCTTCTAGCCACTGCCTCTTCCTGACTACCCTTTTATTGTCTAGGACATTACCAGCCTTCCAATTATCTAAGCTCACAACCTTGGGAGTCATCTTTCTCACCTGACATAGCCAACAAGTTTCTGAGTCTTTTCAATTCTACTTTCACATCATATATCTGTCCACTTCTCTACTCCCAGAGTTACCACGCTACATTGTTATGTTATATAAAATATTATAATAGCATCTTAATTGGTTTCCTTACTTCCAGTTCCTCCCTCCTCTAATCCATCCACTTTAGCTGCCAAATTTATATTTTTAAAGCATTTGACCATGCCACTTTCTTTATTCAAGAATCCTTTGTGGTTCCTTTCTGTCTCTTAGACAAAATATAAAATTTTCTCTTTGGCATTTGAAGCCATTCACAATCTGATTCCAACCTTTTTTTCCAGATGAATTCACATTATTCCACTTAATTCGATCTATACACTGACTAAATTGTTCTTCTTGCTGTTTGTCAATCCATGAATTAATCAATAAATCAATCAATATTTATTAAGCATTTTTATATGTGTCAGGCACCATGCTAAGAGTTGAAGATGTAAAAAAGGCTAGAGAATTTTGTATTTGATCCTGGAGACAATAGGGAACTACTGGAGTTTATTGAGTAGAGAGGTGACAGGATAGGAATTGCACTTTAGGAAGATTATTTTAGTGGCTAGGTGAAGATAGATTGGAGGAAGAAGAGATTTGAAGCAGACAAAATCACTAGTATGCTTTTATAATAGTCTAGGGATGAGGTGATGAAAGCCTGCATAAAAGTGGTAACATTGTCAGAGGAGAGAAGAACTCATTCAAAAGATGCTGCAAGGGTGAAATCACCAGGCCTTGGCAACAGATTGGATTGGGTGGGTGGGTGGGGGAGTGAGAAATTTCGAGGAATTGAGCATGACTCCAACATTGTGAGCTTAAGGGACTAGGAAGATGTTCTTCTACTATAATAAGGAAGGTAGGAGTTTGAGAAGCTTGGGAAGATAGATAATGGGTCCATTTTGGACATAATGAGTTTAAGATGGAAATTAACTGGAAATTCAGTTGGAGATGTCCAAATGGCAGTTGAAGATATGGGATTAGGAGTTAACAGAGATGTTGAGATAGGAAAGATAAATTTGAAAATCATCAGCATAGAGATGGTAATTTCACTTTTGAGGGATTATTTTCTTTATTGTAATTGTATCCTCAGTACTAAGAAAAGACCTAGAACATGCCAGGTACATAATAAATACTTATTCATTTATTGATTTCCTACTCCAAAAATGGAAACATTAATTCTTATACTTTATGTTTCATGGGCTGCTTTGTAGGGAGACCTTTCTGAATCCAAAAGAATGAGAAAAAGTGGAAAGGTTATCTGTGTACATTCTCCTTTGGGTAGAACTTCAGCTGTGCCTTCCTTCTTTTTTAATTTTCAAAATATTCAATTTTGGTAATTTTGTTGCCTATGGCACTTTCCATTCCTACTTTATTAGTGCTCCTCTTCTGCTTGACTCTGATTAGAAATGTTATCAAAAAAGAAGGAAATGCTGAGAATCTCTCCTGAGAGCCTGTCTAGGAGGTTTCAGGCTAGGTTTTGCTGATTCAAGGGGTCAAAGCAAGGCAGATAAAACACCCAGGCTTTGAGGACCTCTTTATGTGGGTGGAATCTATCAACATTGCCCTCTAAGATTCTATTTCCATCAGAAATAGCATCAGCTGTTTTTCTTTAGTGCCTTTCAGCAAGAATATTACAGGTCCATCTCCTAAATGCAAAAATTATTAGAGCATGAAGGGATGTTGGAGACAATCTAGCTAATCAATCTCCTAATGTTACAGAAGAGAAAACTAAGGCTTCAAGGATGCTGAATAACTTTCATATGAATGGAAGAGACTGAGAAAAGTTATTCCCCATTAACTGAAATACATGAGAACAGAAAAAAGCATAGATTTAATCATTCCTGACAGTCATCATAATCACTATTATAACTGAGATTTATACAGTATTTTATGGTTTTACAAGTCAGCCAATATATCAACAAGCTTGATTATGCACTCAATATATACTAGGCACTCTATCAAATATTGGGGATCCATAGACAAAATGAGATAATCTCTGATCTCAAAAAGCTTACATTCTTAAGAATTTTATAATTGTTGTCTCATTTTATCTTTCCAAGAGTGATATCATCTCCATTTTTTGTATGAGAAAGTTGAAACACAGAGAGGTTTTACAGAATTACTAACAATTCATTTTTATATAACAATTGATATGGAAGTGTTATTATTATTATACATATTATTGTTGTCATTATTTCTATTCTGTATGAGGCAAAGTGGGTTAAATGATATGATCAGGATTCTACTCCTGGGGTCCAGATTTGGAAGGAAATTCAGAAGTCATCTAATCATAGACTCAAAAGGATAATAGATTTTGAATTTTAAGAGAACTTAGAGATCATGGTATCCAACCAACTCATTTTACAGATGAAGAAACCAAGGCCCAGAAAATAACTCCAAATTCAATGCCTTCTCCACAGCATCACATTGCCTCTAAGACCTTCTAATTTAAAAAGATAAGGACACTGATTTTCGAAAAAAAGAAAGTGACTTGTTTAATATGATGCAATTAGTAGGAACCCACAAATTCTGTCTCCGGAGTCAGTATTCTTTCCCCCTGTATCTTACTACGTCTCCTAAGAGCAATTCTATGTTGAGATGAGATGGCTGATCATCTGTTTGCCATTCTTTCCGCTGTCACTCCAGTAACTATTGTTCTTGAAATTGTTTCCCCTGATTAAATTACTGAAGTCTAAGGCAGAAGGTACCTCCTTCCCCTCCTACTGCTGTTTCTGATTGGTTAGCCCCAGGAGACTGAAGAGAGGGCAGAGGAAAGGAAGCAGAGGGCAGGGACGAGGTTTCAGGTTCCTGTAAACAGCCAAACAATGTCCCACTCAATAGCATCTGACTCTTAGGGAAACATGAGCCTTTCTTTTTGCCTTTCAAAGCAGAGGGCTGTCATTCATTTCTGTCTCTGGTCATTGGGACCATGTGATTTATTTGCTGACGGCAGTTTGTACTTCTCTTTTGATTTCCCAGCTGACTAAGGTCATGACACTCAGCAGCATAGTGTAGTAAAAATACAATGGATTTGGAGTTACAAGATCTGGATTCAAATTCTGACTGCTCTCTTCCTGGGTATTTTGGATACTTGTGTATCCTTGGGCAACACACTCCTACTCACACCTTTTAAATGAAGGGGTTGGATTAGATGACATCTAAATTCCCAATGAAATCTAAATCTTAAGAACAAGGGACACCATATTGTTTTAGGAGCACAGGTCAAAAATTAGAAGGGGCCTTCAGAGACCAAATAGTCCAATCCCTCCCCCATTTTACAGTTTCCAACACTAATATCCATTGGTGTTATTCAATGGCATACAGTGAATGAGTTTCAAAGCAGAGGGTGGGGATGGCATTTGAACCCATAGTCTCTAACACAGGAACCAATGTTCCAATGTATTATTTTTCATATGGAGCCAGAGTCAGAACCCAGCACTTGCAGCCCATTTGAAGAGATTATATCTATCTTTGTGTTTCCTGATATCTGAACTGGAAATAAAGAAACTCGGATGGAAGTTAGTCCTAGAACTGTTTTTTATTATCCCTGTGACACTGGGCAAATCATAAAATATTAGAGCTATACTAGATCTTTCATAATCACATAAATTACAGAAGAGAAAATTGAGATCCAAAGAGAAATCATTTGTGCATGTCATAAGATCCTATCTTAAAAGAACTTTAGACATAGACATATAATCCAAGCTAAAAATTGAGAGTTTTATTATATGATCTATATGATCACTCTAATTCTAAATGTATGATCCCATGAATCCTTCCATTTTGCTGAGCAGAGAATTTATACTCAGATAAGGGAAGAAGCTTGCCATGCAAATAGCAGGTAGCAGTGCTGGGATTTGAAGTGGGCATCTCTGAGTATTGTTCTTTCTAACATGTTATACTTTCTTTAAGTCTCAACTAAAATTCCAGCTCCTACAAAAATCTTCCTCAATCCCTCTTAAATCTAATGCCTTCTCTGTTAATTATTTCCTATTTATTCTATATATAGCTTTCTTTGTACATATTTGTTTTCATGTTGTCTCCTCCATTAAACTGTAAGTTTAAGAGTAAGGGCTGTCTTTTTCCTGTTTTTGTCTTCTCATCACTTAACACAGTGCCTAGCAAATAATATATTCTTTAAAATTTGATAGATAGATATATCATCCTCTAATATTCTCCAGCTCTTGTTTGGATATAAATTCTTCCTTTATACATAGATCTGAGAGGTAAACTCTTCCATGATCCCCAATTTTGTATTGTTGCTAATTGCAAATCATCCTTTATGTCTAAATCATGCATCCATTTTGTCCTTCTCTTAGTATATGGTATAAGATGTTTATTTACACTTGATTTCTGCCAAACTGCATTCCAGTTTTTCCAGAAATTTTTTTTAATCAAATAATGAATTTTTGTCCCCAAAACTTGGAACTTTGAGTTTATCAGACACTAGATTATTATAGTCATTTACTACTGTGTATTGCAGCCTAATCTATTCCACTGATCCACTACTCTATGTCTTAACCAGTTCAGATTGTTGTGATGATTACTGCTTTACTATAATTTGAGAACTGGCACAACTAGGCTATCTTCCTTCACAATTTCTTTTTATTAATCCAGATAAAATTTTAAATTATTTTTTCTAGGTTTAGAAATTTTTTTTGGTACTTTGGTATGACACTGAATAAGCAAACTAATTTGTGTAGAATTATCTTTTTTTTTATTATATTGACTTGGCCTACCCATGAGTAATTGAAAGCTTTCCAGTTGTTTAGACTTGACTTTATTTGTGTGAAAGGTGTTTTGCAATTGTGCTCATATAGTTCCTAGACTTCTCTTAGCAGATAGACCCTGAGGTATTTTATATTGTTTGTTGTTATTTTAAATGGAATTTCTATATTTCTTCCTACTGGACTTTTAAAAATAATATATAGGAATACTGATGATTTATGTTGATTTATTTTATATTCTAAAACTTCTTTAAAATTTTTAATTATTTCAACTAATTTTAGTTGATTCTCTACCATTGGCAAACTGATGTTTTATTTCTAATTCCTTCAATTTGTATTCTAATTCCTTCTCTTCTATTCCTTTGAATTTAATTCCTTCAATTTCTCCTTTTTTTCTCACAGCTATAGCTAGCCTTTTTGGTACAACAATGAATAATGGAAATAAAAATGGGCATCCTCGCTTCACCCCTGATCTTATTGGAAAGGATTCTAGCTTATCCCCATTATCAATAATGTTTGTTGATGATTTTAGACACATACTACTTATCATTTTAAGGAAAAGGCTTTTTTTTCTTATGCTTCCTGGTATTTGTAATAAAAATAAGAGTTATATTTGTCAAAAGCTTTTTCTACATTTATTAAGATAATTATATGATTTCTGTTTTATTTTTGTTATTGATATGGTCAATTATTCTGATAATTTTCCTACTATTGAACCAGCCCTGCATTTCCGACATAAATTCCATCTGGTCATATAATCACTAGGATGTATTGTTATAATCACCTTACTAGTATTTTATTTAAAATGTTTGCATTAATATCCATTAGGGAAATTGGTCTTTATTTTCTTTAATTTCATTCTCTTTGATTTAGATATTAGAACTATATCATAAAAGAAGTTTGGTAGGACTCCTTCTTTGTCTATTTTTCCAAATAATTTATATAGTATTGAAATTAATTATTCTTTAAATGTTTGGTAGATTTCACTTGTAAGTCTATCTGTTACTGGAGATTTTTTAGGGAGGTCATTGAAAGCTTGGTTGATTTCTTTTTTCTAAGATAGAGTTATTTAAGTATTCTATTTCCTTTTCTGTTAACCCAGGCATTTTTTTATTTTTGTAACTATTCATTTACATTGCCAGATTTTTTGGCATATAATTTGAAAAAATAGTTCCTAATAATTATTTTAATTTCTTCTTCATTGGTGGTGAATCCACCCTTTTCATTTTTGATACTGACAATTTGATTTTCTTCTTTCTTCTTTTTTAATCAAATTAGCCAGTGGTCTATCAATTTAAACTTTTTTCATAAAACTACCCCCCAAAAAATTTTATTTATTAACTCATTGGTATTTTTATTTTAAATTTTATTAACCTTTTATTTGATTTTTTTAGGATTTACAATTTGGTACTTAATTGGGATTTTAAGTTTGTTCTTTTTCTAGGCTTTCGTTTTTTTTTTTTTTTCCTGCATACCCAATTCATTGACCTGCTCTTTCTTTATTTTTATTGATGTAAGTTTAGAGATATACATTTTCCTCTTTTGGCTGGTATATTTTCCTATTATTGTCATTCTCTTTATTATTGTTTTTAATATTCGTTCCTTGACCCACATATTCTTTAGGATTAGATTATTTAATTTCCAATTAATTTTAATCTATCTTTCCGTGGCCCTTTTTTAAATGTAATTTTTATTACACAACAATCTAAAAAATTAATATTTCCATCTTTCTGCTTTTGGTTGTGAGATTTTTATGACATAATACATAATGTTTTTCTTTAGCTGTCATGGATCACTGAGAAAAAGGTATATATTTTTTCCTATTCCTATTCAATTTTCTCTAGAAGTCTATTATATCTAAATTCTCTAAAATTCTGTTCATCTCCTAAATTTCTTTCTTGTTTATATTTGTGTTTAGATTTATACAGTTCTGAGAGAAGAAAGTTGAGGTCCCCCACTGGTATAGTTTTACTATTTCCTACTCTAGCCATTTAACTTCTCTTTCCTGTTTAGCTTTTTATGCTTCTTTTGAGTCTTGTATTTGAAGATCAAATTTTCTATTCAGTCCTGTTTTTCTCATGAGGAATAGCTGAAAGTCCTATATTTCATTAAATACCTACTTTTCTCCCTGAAGGATTATACTCAGTTTTGCTGGTAGATAATACTCAGTTATAATTCTAGCTTCTTTGACCTCCAGAACATTATATTCCAAACCCACTGATGTTTTAATGTGAATGTTGCTAAATCTTGTATTATCCTAACTTTGATTTTTTTTTCTGTGCCTGCAGCATTTTCTCCTTGACCTGAAAGCTCTAGAATTCCTGAGAGTTTTCATTTTGGGTTCTTTTAAAAGGTGATCAGTGGATTCTTTCAATTTCTATTTTAAATTTAATAATTTATATAATTAAATATTTTAATTATTTAAAATATTAAATTCTTCTGATTCTAGGATATCAGGATAGTTATTCTTAATAATTTCTTGAAATATGATGTGTAGACTCTTTTTTTGGTTATGGCTTTTAGGTAGTTTAATTATTCTTAATTTCTCTCTCCTTGATCTATTTTTCATGCCAGTTGTTTTTCCAATGACATATTTCATATTTTCTTCTATTTTTTTCATTCTTTTATTTTATTTCATTGCTCTGCCTACCATGTAGTCTTTCAAAAAATGTTTATTGATCCCTCTAAGCCTCTTCAAGCAAAGAACCTCCTTATGCTTCAGGAGCCAATTACATTGGATACAATGGGTCTAGAGTCAGGAAGACTAGCTGTGTGATCCTAGACAAAACCCTTAAGTTCTGTTTGCCTCAGTTTCCTCAACTGTAAAATGGGGATCATAATAGCACCCATCTCACAAGATTGTTGTAAGGATCAAATGAGATAATATTTTAAAAAGAAAAGATTTAGAGTTGAAAAAACACTGATTACAAATGTCATAGAAAGTATTCCTGCACAAGAAGCTGGAATTGATGTGCTCTGAGAGCCTTTCTGACTGAAATTCCAAGTACATTTACTTGTCTGTTGCAGAATTACACATAGCAGGTTACCCATTTGGGTATAGTCAAAAGATAGCCAAAGGGTACTATGTAGATAATGTTGCACTTAGAATCAGAAAGACCCAAATTCAAGTCCTGGATCAGTCACTTACCAACTGAAGGATTCTGAACAATTCCCTTAGCCTTTATCAGTTTCAATTTTCTTTTCTGTAAACAAGGAGTAATTGCATCTACCTGACATTGAATCTGTGAGAATCAGATGAACTAATAAATATAAAGCACTTTGCAAAACCTTAAGCCCCATATAAATGCTAGTTATTATCTAAATTTCTCTATCTATCCAAGACTCAAAGCCTCCTTTCATGGATATTTAAAAATAGGCTGTCCAGAAAATTATTGAATTTCTCTCCCTTTCTCCCTGTTCTTTCTTTTTTCTTTATTCCTCCCTCCCTTTCTTCTTTCCTTCTTTTTTTATCTCTTCCTCTCTTTATTTTTATCTTCCTTTTTCTCTTTTTTTCTATCTTGCTTTGTTCCTTCTTTCTTTTTTTCTTTCTCCATTCCTCTCTCTGTGTTTCTCTCTTCTCCCCTTTCTGCCCCCTCCCTCTCCTTTCCCTCCTTCTCTCCCCCGCCTTCTTTCTCTCCCTCTCTCTGTCTCTCTCTTTCTGTCTCTCTGTCTCTGTCTCTATCTCTGTCTCTTTCTCTCTGTCTCTCTGTCTGTCTCTGTCTCTCTCTGTCTCTGTGTCTCTGTGTCTCTGTGTGTGTCTCTCTCTCTCTCTCTCTCTCTCTCTCTCTCTCTCTCTCTCTCTCTCTCTCTCT
>JAJPUD010001522.1:0-20998 GCA_023553655.1 Myrmecobius fasciatus | reverse complement strand
TCTCTCTCTCTCTCTCTCTCTCTCTCTCTCTCTCTCTCTCTCTCTCTGTATGTCTCACTTTCTGTATCTCTGTCTCTCTTTTTTTCTCAGCTTCTAACATCAGCTGACCCAAACAACAGGAAAGACCTTTTCATTCCTGACTGCCTTCAAACACAATAATGCCCTGAAGATCTGATGAGTAAATCAGCTGATGGCTTGGTTCCTCAGATCATAGGATCATAAGATTTAGAAGTTAAAGGGACTTTGTTAATGTCCAACCTTCCTCACTTTACAAATGAGGAAACTAAAGCTCAGACAGGGGAAGCAACTTTTCTCACCTTAGATCCACTACCTATTGCTGCAGTCCTTGTAGGGTTGGGGGAATAGGTATCAAGTTCCTATGTCTCAGAACCCCTTTGATAGAGATATCAGGGTTTGGAAAATTCTAAATGTGCCACCCAGAAGAACCTGGGTTTACATGTGTGTTCTACTACTATCTACATATGTGACCATGGGCAAACAACTTTCTTTTTTAGGACCTCAGTTTTCATCTCTGTCAAATGGGGTTAATAATACTTCCACTTATGCCCTTACAGAATTATCCTTTTCAAAAGCTCTTTGGAATGTTTGCTCCTCTGATGATATTTCCAGCCTATGAAAGCTGATGAGAGACACAGCTTTGGTTTCTAACAGCATCACATTCATTCAGAAAGCCTAGGAATGGAAGGTCACATTGCTTAAAGACACCTTTATTGCATGTGGTAGCATGAGTCCGTTTGTTTATGCCCTGGCTGAGCTGCAAGGAGATTAGCTGTTTTGCTCTGTCCCAAGGAGATGATCTCATCTGAGATAGATTTTGCTTTTGTTCCACTGTGAGAGACTCACTTCCAACTGGGAGCTTAAATACAGCATGGGAGGCAGAAACACATAAAACAAAAGCAGGCCCCTGACAGTTCAAATATAGCTGTGGTGATGGAGGGTTTGCAAAGGCAAACTGGAGGGGGTTTGGCTGTAGGCCCTTTCCTGGAGTTGCCATGGAGGGGGAATGGGACTGAGAACCAAGCTGATAAAGCAAATTTAACACCAGGGGTAAGGTAAAGTCCAGCCAAGCCCTGGGAAGGCTTTGCTGCAATGGTCCTATCTGAATCTAGCAGTAAAAAGAAGGGACCTGCTATCAGGATTAACCCTTGAGAGGCAGTCTGGTATAATAAAAAGCATGCTAGAATTAATATGGCCAGGCCTTGAAGAGATGTGAAACTCATACTAAAAGCCTATGTGATAATGGGCAGGTCATATAGCTTTTGGAGGGCCTCAGTTTCCTCATCTGTTAAATGGAGTTAATGATATTTAGATTATCAACCTGATCCATTGTTGTGAAAATCCCCTTTGTTAACCTCAGAGTGCTTTAGAAGTATGGATAATTATTAGCCTGCACTTTAATCACTACTGGGAGGAGAGGGAGATGAGCTATCATTTTTTTTCTGATAGCTAGTTTTCTCTAAATGCTATAGAAGACTGGCCTGGAACACTTGATCAGTTACCTTAAAACATGCCAGGAAACCAGTTTCCAAACCTGGTAACTCGAATCAAAGACGTCACAGTAAACTATGGATGTGGTCAGGCTCCAGAGAGCTGGGTAGGATGCACTGACTTTGAGAAGTATTGCCAGCCTTGCCCAGAACTTAGGACTGCCTCTGATCCAGTCTACCACATAAAGCTGCCCCTGCCCCTGAGTGATCCCCTTCAGTCTCTTCAATCTCACAACACCCATAGAAGAGGAAGAGCAGGTAGGTATCAGTTGATTCCTATTTTATATACAAGACTAAAGAGGCATGAAATGGGAGGCTATGATGTCAGTTATATAGTCCAGCCTCCCATGTTTTTAGCTGATAATTCCAGTGATGTCTCCTTTTTTTTCCTTTTGTACAAATTTTTGTTGATAATAATAGCATCTCACATTTCTATATCATTTTTCATACAGTAACTGTCTGAGATAGATAACATAAGTGTTATCAACTATCCACTTTCCTGGTGTGGATTAGGGGCCTTGGGCTAAAAGAGAGACGGTGACTTTGGGCTCAGGTCTTCCCTGTAACACACTGCTACTCACTGAACACTGTGTTCAAGTGAGTCTTATGATCTAAATCTTCAGTACTAAATAGTAGAAGGGCAATTAGATGACACAGGGGACAGAGACATCTTTCTGGGTTCAAATAGGGCCTCAGGCAACCACTGGCTGTGTGAACCTGGGCAAATTCCTCAACCCCATTTGCCTCAGTTTCTTCATCTGTAAAATAATCTAGAGAAGGAAGTGGCAAACCACTCCAGTTTCTTTGCCCAAAACCCCCAAAATGGGATACAAAGAGAAAGACATGACTGAAATGACAATCACATACATGATTCTGCACTTTATGAAATACTGCCCTGTTCACCAACTAAATCAGGTAAACATTCATCTCTAACTAGATGATAAAGTCCTTAAGGGCATAATAATAGTAATTGATATTTTCATAATACTTTAATGTATAAATATATTTTACACATATGATTTCATCTGATCTTCCTAAAAGGATTGTTATATTATAGATATTCAAATCTCATTTTATAAATGTGTAAACCAAGGCTCAGGAAACTAAAGTGATTCATCAAAGGTCAGGCAACTAAAGTGTCAGAACCTGGATTTGAATCCACTTCCCCTGAAGTTGAATTAAACATTTTTCTTCCTCTACACTTGAGAACCCTAGTATTGATGACTAGAATACATCTGAGTACAAAGTAGGTGCTTATTTCTTGTAGGTACTTGTTGCTTATTTTATTTATGAGATTTCTTTTGTCAGAGATTAATAAACTATCTCCTCCAGCCTACATACCCATTCTAGGTTGAATAAAATCAAATTCCAAATAAGTAAAGTGAAGTCTACAACTCCCTTTCATCATTTCATCCCTCTTCCTCTCCCCCCCCCCCCAATGCTTCTATTCAGCAATCTGGCACAATGGGTCTGGAGTTAGAGGATCCGGATTCAAATCCTACACTTGATTCTCAGTATCTATGTAGCATTCAGTGTGTCTTTTTATTTCCCCTGGACCTAGTTTCCTGCTCTATGAAACAAGTTTAGTCTAGACGGATTCTAACTTCCCTTCCAACGATAGTAGAACAATGATCCTGTGCTTCCTACTTTCCAACAACCAGTTGTTCCAGGGTAACCATATAAGAGAAAACAGGAGTTGTGAAGTTCTGAACTCTAGAAAAAGTCGGGACCTCCACTAATTGAAATATAGTCTGGAAGAGACTAGACAAAGTTCTGATGACTCAGTGGAAATAGAGAAGAATACTTCTCAGGACCTTTGGTGAATTAGTTACAACCCCCTACATGTTCCAACTAGAAAGCCAGTCAGTGAGATCAAGGACAACACAAGACACAATAAACTCACAGTTTGTTTCCAAGGGTTCCATCTCCCTGCCTGATATTTATTTTAAGACAATGGGAGGTAGGCAGTTAGATGGCATGATGTGGAGAGCATCAGACCTAGAGTCAGAAAGACCTGAGTTCAAATCTAGCCTTAAACATTTACCAAATATGTGACATTGGGCAACTCACATCATCCCTTTTTTGCCTCAGTTTCTTCATCTGTAGAATGGGGATAGTATCAGTTCCTATCGTGGCAGGGTTATTTCAAATGAAATAATAATGATTATGAAGCATTTAGCACACAGTTAAGGCTACTGGTTCATAATGTGCTATATAAAAGTGTTAGCTATTGTTTACTTGTAAAATGGGAATAATAATAAGACCTACCTCCTAGAGTTGTTGTGAAGATCAAATGAGATAATAATTGTAAAGCATTTAATACTGTTTCCGGCACATAGTAGGTGCTACATTTATAGATAGAGATTTGGAAGTGAAATTACAGATCATCTAGTACAATTCCCTCTTTCAAAGATGAGGATACTAAGACCTAAAGAGATTATGCACAAGGTTATACAGCTAATATTCTTGGAATAATTAATTGTTTGAACAAACTCCTGTTGTCATGCATATCCAGATGGCCTAATCACAAGCTAATCACCCAGTTCCCTTGTCCTCAGATTTCAAGGCTCCTGAGATCAAATACCAGCAGAGACATTGGATATGGCAGGGAGAACAGGAATAATAGAAGAAATACTGGACTTTGAGTCAGAAAACCAAGTTTGAATCTTGATTGATATTCATTAACCTGATAACTGTAATTTAGTCATTTTACTTCCATGAACCTCAATTTTCTTACCTGCAAAATGGGGATATACATATTTGAATTCCCTATTTCATAGGGTGGCTGAGAGGAAAATGTTTAATAAGCTTTAAAATGCTCAAAAAATCAAATTATTACTAGTATCATTGTATTTGAAAGGAAACTAAAATATTTAGTTCAGTTCCCCTCATTTTACAGATAGATAATTGAGAAATGAGACCTAGAGATAGGAAATGGCATGCCCAAAGTCATAGTATTAAGAGCACATGGAGAAAAAAAAATCATAGAAGGGAAGGTCAAAAGAGTGAACTGAGACAATTTGAAATAAAATTGATAATGAATGTCATTGAAAAGAAAAAACAAGTTTGTTTGTTGGAGGGATATTAGGGATAAGAAGAAGAGTAAAGAAGGCAAAAGACAGCTGTTTGGGAAAGATAACATGACAATAGACTTCAGGGAAGCCAAACTATTCATCTCCCATTGAACTTGTTTTCTCTTCTAAGGAGAGTGACTTCTGCATGGGAATGAGAGAGCCAAAAGAGTTAAGTGAGAGTGAAAACCTGAGAAAGGTGAGGGAAAAGCACAGAGCACCATGCTACCCTGAATGAGTCCAAATCACCTGCCTCAGAAGAACTACCTTCTGAGTGTGAAAAAAACCTGTAAGATTTCAAAGATGCTGTTGGACCACTTCACACCCTCCATCCTTCTCCCCTCTTCTCCCTTCCCTTGCCATTCTCTTATTCCCCATCCCCTCTTTCTATCTCACTCAATACTCTTCTCTGTCTGTCTGTCTGTATGTCTCTCTCTCTCTCTCTCTCTCTCTCTCTCTCTCTCTCTCACACACACACACACACACACACACACACACACACATACACATGCATGCATGAAGATGGCAGAGTTTGCACATTATAAACCAGCAGACCAATAAGCCGGACTCATATTTCTGGCCAAAGTTTATAGCATATTATTAACAGTGTAGTGTGTGAACTCTTAGAGAGGCAATGATTGCTAAAACCTAACTTGCCTTTATCAAAAATAAATTCCACACTAACATCCTGTTCTTTTTTTTGTCAGGTAACCAGACAGAGAAGCAGCATGACTAAGAGAATGGGAAGCTTATCTGGGTTTCAGGAAGACATAGATTCAAATTCTACTTTTGCCAAACATACTTTTGTGGGATTAGGGCCAGCCACTTTATCTTTCAATGACCTTTAAACTGTCAGTTGCAATGTTGGTAGAGGGAGTTTTCTATCAAGAGCTCCCCATGTCAATAAAATCAGAAGCCATATTTTTAATAAAAGAAAGAAAGGAAGTTAGACTGATAGATTAGAGCAAGTGTTCTTAATTTTTTTCTACTTGTATCCCTTTTGAGAAATTTTTACATGACCGTGGGCATATAGGTACATAAAATAGGTATAAAAATCAAGCATTTACTGAAGATAAATTATAATTTCAGGACTCCCATGTTCAGTTATAAGACTCCCTATGAGATCAAATCCACAGTTTAAGAAACTGGGGATTAGAGGAATGCCATGGACCCAAGATTCTAAAATTTCAGCAAAATATTTGATAAAGTCCCTCATGCTATGCTCATAAATAAAATGAAAAAAAAAATACGAGTCACCTGGATTGCAGTGAAATGGAGGTGTATAATGATTACACCCAAACATGCATTTATGATACCAGAAAGGGTTGATGTCAATTTTGAGGCCCCATTAATGAGGGGCTATTAATGTGCACCAGGGATTTGTCCTTAACTCTAAGCTGAAGTCACAGACACATCCTCCTCAGTTTTGTAAATAGCATGGAACATGGTGGGGTAGCTAGCCCTTCAGATGAGTCTACAGCCAAAAAGATCTTGACAGATAAAGCAATCAGCCAAATCAACAAAAATCAAATTCAACAGACATAAATATAAAGTTATATACCTGATTTTTTAAAATAAACTTCACATATACAGGAATTGAGAAAGCCTGGTTAGAACACAGTTGCCATGGAAACAGTCTTGGGTTTTAAAGATGGAAGTGTAAGTTCAGTAGGAGTCAACAGTGCGGTATGGCTATCAAAAAAAGCATATAAGATCTTAGGCTAATTTAAGGGAGGAAAAATATCCAAAACAAGGGGGTAGGGGGAATATAAATTCCTCTGAACTCTGTCTTGTCAGATTACATTGAGAGTAGTACTGTGTTCAGCTGGGGCATCACAAATTAAGAAAGACATAGGTAAAATGCAGCCTATCCATCTAGAAGATGATCAGGATAGTAAGAGGACCAGAGAATATGCCATATAATTACAATACTAATAATAGTCAGTATTTACATAATATTTTTCAAAGCACTCAATTGATTTCATCTCAATTGACCTTCACATCAATCCTATGAAGTGGGTGCCACTTTTAGCCCCATTTCTCAGATGAAACAACTGAGGTTTGGTTGAAAGAAGTGGAAATGTTCTACTTGTAAAGAAGACTTTGGGTGAACACGATAGCAGTGGCAATCAACTGTGATTGGTTAACAATTAATGAAAGAATGAATATTACAATAAGGGGCTGAACCTTTCAAATGAATTTTGATTATGCATTTACTTCTAAATTATCTCCAGCCTTGGGAAGTCTATTTTTTTTATTAAAGCTTTTTATTTGTATAACATATGTATGGGTAGTTCCCCAGCATTGATCTTTACAAAGCTTTCCATTACAAATTTTACCCCCAGTCCCCTCCCATCCCCTAGATGGCAGGAAGTCCATGACATGTTAATAATGTTGAAATACTTGACAAGTTGTGCAAGAAAAATCCTATCTACAAGAAAAAAAAAAGAAAATCAGAGAAAGGAAACACAATGCAAGCAAACCTCAATAGAGAGCATGAAAATGTTATGTTCTGGTCCATATTTCATATCCCTCTCTCTGGGTGTATATGGTTTTCTTCACTGAACAATTGGAACTGGTTTGTGACAATTCTTTGTTGCAGAGAGCCATGTCCATCAGAATTGATCATCATGTAATATTGTTGTTGCTGTGTATAATGATCTCCTGGTTCTGCTCGTTTCACTCAGCATCAGTTCATGCAAGTCTCTCCAGGCCTCTCTGAAATCGTCCTGCTGGTTATTTCTCACAGAACAATAATATTCCATAACATTCATATACCATAATTTATTCAGCCACTCTCCAATTGATGGACATCTATCCATTCAGTTTCCAGTTTCTAGTCACTACAAAAAGGGCTGCCACAAACATTCTTGCACATGCGGGGGCCCTTTCCTTCCTTTATGATTTCTTCGGGAGATAAGCCCAATAGAAATGCTGCTGGGTCAAAGGGTATGCACAGTTTGATAACTTTTTGAGCATAGCTCCAAATTGCTCTCCAGAATGGTTGGATCCGTTCACAGCTCTACCAACAATGTATTAGTGTCCCAGTTTTCCCACATCCCCTCCAACATTTGTCATTATCTTTTCCTGTCATTTTAGCAAATCTGACAGATGTGTAGTGGTACCTCAGAGTTGTCTTAATTTGCATTTCTCTGATCAATAGTGATTTGGAGCAACTTTTCATATGACTAGAGATGGTTTTAATTTCATCATCTGAAAATTGTCTGTTCATATCCCTTGACCACTTATCTATTGAAGGATGGCTTGAATTCTCATATATATGAGACAATTCTCTATATATTTTAGAAATGAGGCCTTTATCAGAATGATTAAATGTAAAGATAATTTCCCAATTTGATGCTTCCCTCCTAATCTTGTCTGCATTAGTTTTATTTGTACAGAAACTTTTTAACTTAATATAATCAAAATTATCCATCTGGTGTTCAATTAGGAGTTCCAGATCTTCTTTGGACATAAATTTATTCCATCTCCACAGGTCTGAGAGGTAAACTATACTACGGTCCTCTAATTTGCTTACAATATCACTCTTTATATCCAGATCATGAACCCATTTAGATCTTATCTTGGTATGTGGTGTTAGGTGTGGGTCAAGCCCTAATTTCTTCCGCACTAGTTTCCAATTTTCCCAGCAGTTTTTGCCGAATAGTGAGTACTTACCCCAAAAGCTGGGGTCTTTGGGTTTATCAAACACTAAATTGTTAAAGTTATTGCCTAGATTGTCCTGATAACCTATCCTATGTTGGGCAGTCTATTTAAAGAATTTAATCCCAATCAAACCTGAGTAAAGAGCACAATGGCTCACCCATGTGGGTGAGGTCTGGATAGATGAGAAGGTTTACTCAATCTTGAGACTGTGGTCTAGAAATTAGGGTAAAAGGAAAAGGGGAAATCTTAATTTTCCCAAATCATTGTTTATTAATAAGAATTTCTCTCAAGTGAACTCCCAGATAAGAATTCCCTCCCATTGCAAGTTGATGCATCTTCTGCATCTTATATTCTTGGAGGAATTACTTAGAGTACTAACCTAATACTCATTATCTTGCCCAGAGTCACACAGCTAGTTGATGTCAGAGGAAAGGCTTGAAACCACTTCTTTCTGGCTTCAAGGTTGGTTCTGTGGCCATGACAGCATGTATTTATTTCAAAATTGTTATGGTTCAGCGCTCAATTAGTGTGGTTATTGCTTTTTATGACACAGAGATTCCTCCATGATGCCATATTCTGGTTCACCATTGGCCTTCCTGCTTGCCCAGAAGTGTCAGTAAAGCATTGTGGGAATCACAAATAACTAAGTGACTTTGATAATAAATATCAGTGACTCAGTGACTTTTCAAATGGCTATGGAATTTGTTGTTTTTGCAAAAGAGCAGGTGACCCTCAGTCAAGGCAAGCATGGATTCTTGGGATGGGTGGGAAAGCTAGCCTTTGAGAACTTCTTGGAGTCTAGGGAGTAAAATTCAAAATTGAAGAACATGAGTCTTGTCAAGTCTGTACCTAACCAAGAATCTTTTCTAATATAACTAATACTAGCTTCTGGTGAAGACTTCCAATGGGAAGAATCATGCTACCACTGAAAGTAGACCTTCCACTTTTAAATAGATAGATCAGGTCAGTAAGGCTTTATATCAAACCTAAATTAATCCCTCCAAATTATTATTCATGGTTCTTATTCTTCACTCTGGGACCAAGCAGAACAATTCTACTTCTACTTCTATGGTAAAATACTTAGAGACAGTTCTCTACTTTTTTCAACCAAATCTTAGTTGTTTCATGTGTAAAATGGGGCTAATAGTAGTACCTACCTCATAGGAATTGTTGTAAAGGTCAAATGAGATGAAATCAATTGAGTTTTTTGAAAAAAAAGTGTTATGTAAATGTTGACTATTATTATTATTATCTACTATTATTAATATTGTAATGATATGGCATATTCTATCTTCCTAGTATCCTGGTCACTCATGGATATACTCCAGTTTACCTTTGTCTTTACTAAATTTTGAAATTCCAAATGAACACAATATAATGGAAAAAGCACTGGGTTTGGAATCAGGACTAATCAGATTAAGTCCCATATCCTCCACTTGTGTTCTGTGTAACTCTGGGCAAATCACCTCCTGTCTCTGGACTTCAATTAACTCCTTTCTAAAGTAAAAGTGTTGAAATGGATAATGTTCAAGGCTCTTGTCAGTTCTAAAGCTGAGGTCCTCTGACCTCTGGAAAAGACATCCTTCTGTCAGCACACATTAACAGGATTTAAAGTGGTTCCATTGTTCCAGAAGCAGCATCCTAGTTAATATTTGCAGAGGGAAGTAATTCCCTCTCCATGGTACATGGCTATATTTCTGAGACTGAAAAAATTCTAGACAAGTGATTCCAAGAAAATCCCCTAAAACAATTTGCTAGCACCTTTTCCCCAATGCCTTTATAATATTTCTCATTTTCAATGCATTTGAAAACAAAATTCTATTATTTCTTTATAAAAACAAAAATACTTAAGGCATAGTAAGATTAAGCAATAGTCCTGAGTCTTGCAGTATATCATAGCTATAGCTGGGAATAAAATTCTGAAATTCAATACTTTTAACTCCTATTCCTAAAACACTTCCCTCTGACCATTGAGCCACCATCTTTCCAAGGTTATGATGGATTTTTTTCTCTTCTATTTTCTTTAATATAAGATAATATTTTTTTTAATAAAAGAGAGGTTATTTTATTTAATATAAGATAAAAACTAAGGTCTTCCCTGGAACCTCAAACAAAACAAAAACTTGCCTTTGTGATTCATTCTTATGCTATTCTAAGCTGTATAGTAGATTTGCTTGTATTTAAAGTACAATATAAAGCCATAGAATGTTAGAGTTGGTAGGAACTCTAGAACATAGTGTAGAATTTAAAAATAAAAGGGATTTTAGAATTTAGAACATAGAATGTTGGATCATGGAGCAATCCAGGAGGTCATATTTTCTTAAGCCCTCATTTGTCCAAGGGAAAAAAAGACCTAGAGAGAGTGGCTTATCTGGGGTCCTAGAACTAGGACTTTGCTTAGACTTTGCTTCCTTTTCCAAAGCTCTTTCCCCATTTCACCCCCTCTCAATGTTACCTTTATTCAAATTTTTATCTGTGCCTAACATTCCTCCCTTCCCCGTAATGTGCTTTTGAATCCATCCTTTATTTCAAATGCTGCCTTTTGTAAGAATCCCTCTGAATTCTATTCTCTCTTCCCCATAGGCTCTTAACTTATGTATACAGGGTTATACATACTATAAAGTAGATGCGAATACAAGATAATGATGTGATTTTTCCTGGCCTTCAACACAAGTGAGCCAGGTTTCAAAGCAGCATCTTCCCCACCCATTATGGCATATGTGCAAAATTTAATGCCCTTAGGAGCCTGCCCAGAAGAGGTAGAAAGGAGTATTGTAAGTCAAGAAGGAATCGCATCGGCAGTCTGAGGGTTGAGGGTCAGCTCTGAGTGAGCAAAGGCTTTTTCAGATCATATTAGGGGGCAGAAGCAAAGCTTTCTGAGTGCTGAGATGAAAGAGATTCAGAGGGTGCCAGTGATCTGAGTGGAGACAGTGTGATTCCATCAACTGGCAAATTGCAGCTGAAAAGGCCATGAGGTTGACAGCTCAATTTCTCTTTACTCAGACTGGAGTCTAATTATAGGGTGGACGCCTTTGCTAATGAGCAAAGCTGGACAGAGGGTAAAAGCAAGGTGAATCCAGAGGGCATGGGGACAGGACCAGCATTCTATTTTGGGGGACTACACACCGTGGCTAGGGGCTGGCTACCCTGGCGTGCCTCTTCCATCCCCATGCTGCAGGTTTTGCCCTTAAGGAAAGAGCCAAAAGATTCCATCTTTTGCACTTGGTCATTTCCTCTCCATTTTCCCTGTCATCACCACAGTGCAGACCATGATCACCAATCTAGATTATTGCTGTAGACTTCTGAATGGTCTTTCCACCCCTATTTCCTCATACCCCTTCAAATATATTCTTCATATTGACACCAAATTAATGGCTTTGATGGACAGATCTAGCCAGGGCATTCCTCTGCTCAAACATCTTGTGACTCCCTCTTACCTCCTAAGTAAAGTTCTAATTTCTTTGTCCCACATTGCAAGGCCACCATGATCTTGCCACTCTACCATTCCAGCCTTTATCTCATACTATTCCCCTCCAGGAGTTCTATTTCCTCTAAGTATTCTATACTTCTAGGCAAACTATATTGTCAATCAATCAATCACTATGCATTTATTAAGTGTTTACTAGGTTTACACTGTGCTAAACAACAAGAATGCAATGCCCAAAGCAAAACAGTCATGCTTCTAAAGAAGCTTACTTTTTTTTTTCCTGAGGCAATTGGGTTTAAGTGACTTGCCCAGGGTCACACAGTTAGGAAGTGTTTAGTGTCTGAGATCAAATTTGAACTCAGGTCCTCCTGACTTCAGGGCTGGTGCTCTAGCCACTGCACCACCTAGCTGCCCCTAAGAAACTTACATTTTAATTTAGCAAATAACATATACATGTGTAGGCTTATATAAAACATATGAAAATCAAATGTAAGAAAAAACTTGGAGAGAAAAGCACTAACAATTGGGAGGACTAGAAAAATCCTCTAAAAGTAGGTGATATTTGGTGTCTTACAGGAAGTCAGATATTCCAAAAGGTAGAAACATGGAGTCAGCCAGTACAAAGACACACAGAAAACATGGAGCACTGTGTGTGAGGAATTGCAAACAGGTGAACATGACTAACATCCAAAGCGTGGAAACAAGTGATGTGGTCTGGAGAGGTAGAAAGAGAACAGGTTGTGAGGAATACTATTTCTTCCCCAAATAAACCTTGTGCTATCCTGATTAAGTCTTTATTTGAGCTAACACCTGAACTTGGAATGTTCTCCCTCTATCTTGACCTATTGATTTCCTATCCATCTTTTAATACCTAACTTAAATGCCATCTCTTTCATGCAGCTTTCACTGATCCCCTATCAGTGTTAGCTTCCCCTTAAGCATCACATAACCTGTCTCCACCTGTCTACTGTATTTACTCTATAATATTGTATGTTGTGATCAGCTCTATCAGATCTTTCTGAACATCCCCTAAACAAAGGCTCATACTTGTAATAATAGTATTCTTCTGGTGAAAAATATGGCTCATATGGCTATAAGTCATGGTTTAATACAGTCTCTGAAGAATTAAAGTTACTAGTTACCCAAAAGATGATGGGAAGATACATGGTGGGAAAGAAAAGGCTGTAACTAAGAAATTATGCAAGGAGAGTAGAGGGATATATAATTTCATATTTACTGGGTATATATTTTGTAACTATTTATATTTGCATTTGCCATCTCTCCCAAAAGAATATAAATTTCTTGAGGGCAAAGATTTTTCTATGTACCCTGAAGCCCAACATAATGCCTGGCCTGCCATAGGTGCTTAAAAAATGTAAGTTAAAAATAAATAAAAGAAATAGAAGGAAAAAAGACCTAGCTACATGAGGAGGATGAAGTACAATTGATACAGTAGTCAGCTCCATTTTCTGTTGGTATCTTTATAAAGACAGGGAAAAAAACAAAACAAGGGGAACTCCCAATCAGTGCTTTGGGTGTTGGGTGAAGAGTAGATGCTTAAGAACCTCTGTTGAAATTCTAGAGATTCTTCCATTTGCCAAGGAATTCTCCTTTTTCCCAATAAGAGTTGGGAATATTCTTTTCCCAATAGAGTTTTAAATCTGCTATTCTATAAACAGTTTCCCTCTAGCCCTCACTCCAGCACACACAAACCCTCCTTCTTAGCTCCTCAGTCATTTCCTGACTTTAATCCTTGTGAAGATGAGCCCACAAAAGAAAACTAAAATAAACCAGTCCAGTAAAAGTAAAAGTTGTATATATTAGATTGCAAGTTGCTCCCCTTTTACAATCCCATAAATTCTCAAGATATTTTCCTTTAGAAATAGTTACGAGGAATAAAGATCAGCTATGGCCATTATTCAAACACTATACAGGACAGATTTTGGTCTTTTCATTTTAATTATCAATTAATTAATAATATATAATATCAATTAATAATAAAAATAATAATTACTGATATATGCTTAATATACTAGCACCCAGACTACAAACCTGACCACCATGCACTGGCCAATATACAGACCAAGGTAGCCACACTGGACACTCAGCCAATCAGCAAACATTTATTAAGCACCTACTTTGTGCTGAACACAAAATAAGACGTGATTCTTCTTCCCAATCAATTTACAATCTCAGAAACTTATAAAGTACAACCATTGAGATCTATAATACATATTAATCCCCAAGGGAGAAGTAAAATAATGGATTCTGTAAGATGCAAGGGAAAAAGACATTGCTAGGCCACAGTACAAGGGAAGACTTCCTGGAGAAGATAGTATATGAGATGATAAGCTTTAAAATAAGAATAGGTGTTCAATAGATGAAGATAAAGTTGGAGGGCATTCCAGGCATTGGTATTCCATAAACATAATGCCTGGAGGAGGCATTAGAGTACAAGAATGAAAGATGGGGAAGGACTCCCTTGCCTCTTTCTCTCAACCCCTCAGACTCTTAATCTTCTTAATAAAATATGGTTGAAGAGAGCCATGAGGGTATTCTCCTGCAGCTGTGCAACAACCTATTTTATCTTTCTTTTTTTCCCCTTCCTTCTACCTCACTTCAAGCAAGAGATGTGTGTGGTATTCACAGAGGTCAGCATCTCTGATATGAGTGCTTGCCAAGCCCTTTTCAGGATTGTTCATCCACCTTTGGTGTCTACCAGTCACCCAATTCTCACCTGTGGCTCCAAGAAACTGCAGCGTGTGCAGTGACAGCATCCCCAGTAAAACCTCAGCAGGTTGAGGATGACCAACAAGCCTCAAAATTGCCAGTGAATTGGGAGGGGTGTTTCAGATGTCTAAACCAAGTATGTGAAGACTTCACCTCACAGAATGGGGGATGAGAACAATTTGTTCTGAAAAAGCAGCTGAAGCAAGCTCTGTGGAGCACTTAGAAACTGGTCAGACATCAAAGATTCCAAGGTCAACCACAGCTGCATTCTGGGCCATCACCAGGACTTTTGTCCTGCCACTGGACTTTGATGATACTAGAAGAGACAGGGAGGTTGATAACTTTGTGCAACTCTGCTTCATTTAAATCCAGTTTGCATGCAAGTCAAGAAATCATTCCATAATGTCATTAGTCCTCTTCAAAAGCAAAAGACAACTATTAAGCATGAAACCAGTAAGCATATAGTCAATATTATGTGCTAGACACTGTACTAAGCTTCAGAATACAAATATAAACAAGAGTCAACTCTGTCCTCAAATAGTTTACATTTTAATGGGTGATGATAATACAAAAAAATGGGGACCTGAAGTAGTTGAGAGGAGGAGGTGTGATTGGAATGTGTGAGTGGGGAGAAGGTGACTAAATCCAGGCAAGCTGGGATAAGTAGTCTGGCTCCTTCCCCAAAATGAAGGTCCTGGGAAGAACTCACCAGTGATAGAAGGGGCCCCAAGGAGAAAGTCAAGAGAAAGCTGAAGCAAGGAAGCCACGTCTAGAAAATGAGAGATGGCTGTTCTGTGATCTTCCTCAAAATGGATAGCCTACTGTGAGCTTATATTCCAACCAAGTATGAAACTATTGGTTACCTATTGATTAACCACTCCCTGCCCAAGGTTGTAAATCTCAACCACCAGCTGAGGCCCATTTCTCAGAGCTGTTGATGTATGAAGGAAGGCCTTTCTCAGGGGAAAACTGTCTGCTTCAGTCCATTCATTTGGCTGTCCAAATCCTTTCCAGATTGATACTAGTTTTTTTTGTTTTTTTTTTCTTCCCCACTCCTCTTATCCCCCAGACCTGATCTAGGAAAGGACCCATTAAGAGAGTGAACAAAACAGAACAACGACTAATCAAGAAAAATCTGGTAGGACTCTTTAAATCTGGTAGGGCTCTTTGAAGTTATCTAATTTAACCCCTTTATTTTAACAGAAAAGTGTAACTGAGAGTCAGATGAGTTGTTCAAGATCACACAGGGAGTAAGTGGGAGAGATGGGATTCAGTATTATGTCCTTGACTCTTTTTGTGGGGAGAGGGAAGGTAAGTTAGGGTTAAGTGACTTGCCCAGAGTCACACAGCTAGTAAGTGTCTGAGGCCACATGCGAGTGCAGGTCCTCCTGACTCCAAGGTCAGTAATCTATCCACTGACCCACCTAGCTACCTCTATGTCCTTGACTCTTAAACCAGTTTTCTTCCTGTTGCACCCTATAAATAAACAAGTATAAAGTATATCCTTCCTTTAGACATGTCCCTGAACCACCTTTGTGGGACAGATGCTGAATCTGGGTCCACTTCAGAGTCCAATTTCCCTTAGCTATAGCTATAAATATTTATTATCCATTTCCAAGTCTGCTTTCTCCTCCATTGCACTAGCAACCCTCTTTTCTCCAGGCCAGTCTACCTTCATTCCAGATAATCAATAAACCCTGGGCTATTTCCACATTTCCTCCTAAACAAAGGCAGGGAAAGGAACTGGAGAACAAATTGATAGAAAGCCAATCCCTTTGTTTCCTTTAAGCCACAAGGCATGTTACTGAACTTTATATGATATCTTCAGATTTAGAACCAGAAAAGACCTCGGAGATGATCAAATCTAACAGCTAATCCTCCAAGGAGACAAATGAGATCCAGAGAGATTAAATAATCTTCCCCAAACCGCATCAGTAGTAGAGCCAAAATGGGAGCTCAGTCTCCAGAATCCAAATCCAGTGTATTGTCTGCCTTAGGATACTTCCCACACTGGTTCTCCCTCAGGCTAACCTCTCCCACGTTAGTAAACCAAGCAGATTAACCCTTTGACCACCAGAACGACTGACATTTATAATAATGCTTTGAAGTATTTCACAGACGTGATCTCATCTAAGCCTCACATTACACCTTTGAGGTACACAGTTACCACGATTATTAATTCCCATGTCAAAACCAGGGCCCAGAGAGGTGAACCAGTTTTTTTTGTTTTTGTTTTTGTTTTTGTTTTTTTTTCCAAAACCATCCAGCTACCAAGTATCAGAGACTGGATTCGAACCCACATCTCAACTTTTAAGTCTGCCATTCTGCTTCCCTGCGGCAGACACCTCCGCTCCATCTCTTGATTTTTACCTCAGCCCACATCAAGGCTCCAGTTTCAGGGTGTCTGCTCAGGAAATACTGTCTTTCTTTTGTCCAGCCAGTCCTCCACCTTTTCTCCTTTTGCCTGCGTTGGGGCCTGAGTCCTGTTTGAAAGACATTTTAATGAAAGCATGACAATGGCTACACACCTGTGAGGAAAGGCAGCCCTGCAAAGATATGAATAACCTCATTAAGCTCCTGCCTTGTGCTAAGGGAGGCACATAAAAAGCCACCCACGTCACAGACCAGCTTCTTACAAAGCCATCTCTCGGCAGTATAAATCATGCATGGCCACATCATCTGTTTTAGATTCATCAAGCAGTAAACACTAATTATGCTGCCTATTCCACAACCTCAGAGATGCTCACGTCCTGGCTAGTTAGCAACAGCCCTGCTGCACCCAGGCAAGCTTCTCTGTCACAGCTCAGCTTCTGCTCTCACACGCTGTGTGGGTGGGATGTTTGATGAGGTAGGCTGCAGGCGACCTTCTTACTCACTCACCACGGAAGATGCTCTTTCTTCAGGGGAAGCAGTCTGCTTCCAAGGAAGGGACACAGAATCTGCAATGAAAGGGCTTGCAACAAAGCCCTGCCTCAGAGAGCTTTGCAAACACCCATCTGTGAGGCTTGGGGCAAGGCCCTCATTTCCTTAGGCCTCAGCTTCCTCCTCTGTAAAATGCAGGGATTATATACTACATGGCTTTTGAGGTTTTTCCAACTCTAGATCTTTTTTGTTGTTGCCCGCGTGTCAGACTCCTTGGGACTCCATTTGGGGTTTTCTTAGCAAAAATGCTGGAGTGGCTTGCCATTTCTTTCTCCATTTTATTTTACAAATGAGGAAACTGAGGCAAACAGTGTTAAGTGACTTGCTCAAGATCACACAGCTAATAAGTGTCCAAGACCAGATTTAACTTCGTTTTACAGATGAAGAAACTGAGGCAAACAGGGTTAAGTGCCTCGTGCAAAGTCACACAGCTAGTAAATGTCAGAGACCAGATAAGTCTTCCTGATTCCAGATCCAGCATTCTATCCATTGTGCCATCTAGTTGTCCTCAAGACCTATTATTCTATGATTTACCAGATTTAAAGATTAAAGAGATTTTAGCAATTGCCTTATCAAGGCCCTTCATTTTTCAGAGGAGGAAACTGAGGTCCAAAGAGGGGAAACTATTTCACCAATAGGACACAAGTCATGTGGATCACACTTGACAATGTAGGCATATCCCTACCTTGCTTCCACAAAAGTACAAGTATAATTTTGCTTATAATGCCAAATTTAAAAAGAAAGCTTTGGGGCTGGGTTTCTAGTCACTGCAGGTATTTAGACAGAAACTGGCTGACCACTTATTAGGGATGTTATGGAGGGCATTGCTCCTCAGATATGGATTGGACTGAGTGACCTCTAAACTCCCTTCCAACTCTGAGATACTATAATTAGTCTGTTAGATGTGGTGACTAAAAGAGCCAACTTGTCAAAGCTGGGAATTATAATCACTGACTTCATATAGTGATTTAAGTTTAGCAACATATTTTACATTATCTCATTTGTCTTCATTTGATTTTCTCCTCTCCTTCCCTAAATTTCAATCTCTGCTTATCCCCTGGATCCTGCCCTCCTGTCTACAACAATACCTAGGTCTCCCTCATCTTTAAAGAATTTTAACTTGACCCTACCATTCCCTCAAGCTATCATCTTACATCTCTCCTTCTTTCTAAAGCTAAATTCCACCCATATCTGTTGACTTTACTTTATCATTCCCCATTCACTCCTTATCCCATTATAATCTGGCTTCTCTCCCCACAAATGAACTAAAAATTCTCTTCTCTTTGGAGTTTCTCTCACCACTGTTCCCTTTATTGCTTAATCCAATGGCCTTTTCTCAATTCTCATACTGTCAGACAGCACTTGGCAATACCTGGCTTGTAGCAAGTCTTAATAAGCATTTGCTGAATTATGGGAGCTCCCCAAAAAGCACTTGGAGTTTGCAAGAGAGATGAGGGCCAGCAAGGGCTAAGTAAAGTTAGGAATCACTTGTATAGAACTGCTAATTGAATTAATGGAAGATAATAAGACCAATGAGAGGGAGCACAAAGAAAGAAGGGGAGAAGACTCAAAACAGTTCTGGGTATACACGTATCCATACAAAGTAGGATATGGATGATAACCCTGAAAAATTGAATAAGAAGAAATGGACATGAAGGATGAAGAGAACTATAATAGAGCAATGCAAGAAACCTGAGAAGGGAGAAAATATTCAAAAAGATGATTGACCATGCTGTCCAACGGATATGATGATAGCTTAAGGGGACAGATAGGGTCAAATGAAAGTGCCACAATCTCATTGGGGCAGCTAGATAGGTCAGTGGATAGAGCACTGGCCAGAGTGAAGAGGAGCTGAGTTCAAATCTGGACTTGGACACTTACTAGCTATGTGACTCTGGACAAGTCACTTACCCCTGACCACCTTCAAAATAAAAAGATCCACATCATATCTTTTCTCCCTACTCAGCATCTTTTATATCTGTCTTCTCTTCATTTAGAATCTGGGTCTAAACCTAAAAGGAACTACAGAGACCATTTAAACAAACACTTTCATTTTAAATATAAGGAATTATAGACACATGAAAGGACTTGCCCATAATCATATAGTCAGCCTCACAGGCAAAATTTCAGCTTGCAGCTTCTGGTTCCAGCTCCTATACACATTCTATTAGTTTGGGCCCATGCTACCTCTCACCTACACTATTCCAATAGCTCCTGGCTGGTTTCCTTGTATCCATTCTTCCTCCTCTCCAAATGTCCTCCACATAGATATTAAATTACTATTCCCAGATTTTGTCTGAGAACATCATTCCTCAGTTCAGGAAACTTCTATCATCTCGTATTAAATATAAATTCTTCGTATTGGCTTTTAAAGATCTTCACAGTCTGGTTCCAGCCATCTTTCTACACTGATTTCACATTATTTCCCCTCATACACTCTACTTTCTTGCTAAACTGGTCTACTTGTTTGCCTACAAACCATAATCTATCTTCATGCCTTTGTGTTGACTGTCCCCCATTCCTTGAATGTTCTTCCCTCTCATCTTCACCATCTGGAGCCCTTATGTCCTTTCAAAGCTTACTTCAACGGCACCTTTTAAAAGTCTTTTTCTAATCCTTTCAGTTGTTAGCTCAATATACACTTTGCATTTATCTTATTTTTTCACATGCTTAATTGTAAAAGTAAAGTATCCCTTTAAGAGAATACAAGCTCCCTCAGGGCAGGAACTGTCTCATTTTTGTATTTATATTCCTAGCATTTAGAACAGTGCCTGAAATATAGTAGGCACATAAATGGTAATCAAACAACTGATAATAACCTCATGAGGTAGATTTTGCTAAGGTTATTCCATTTTGCAGATGAGAAAACAGTCTTGGAAATATTAAATGTTCTACAAATGATTACTTAGTTAATGAGCTTCACAATCAGAATTTGAACTAAGGTCTTCCTGACTCTGAGCCTAGAATTCCTTCCACCAGTCTGCTGTCAAAGTGCTTCATGAAAATAACTTGCTTATGAGGAACACGAAAACACACCTCTATGAGTCATTTTAAGTCAAGGGTAGCTGTCTACCTTCATTTCAATAAACCTAGGGCCCCAGTTATACTCCTTGATGACCCTTTACAAAAAGCTCTAAAGCCTTGATGGTCTATGATCTCATCCACGGGGTCACTCCCTCAACATCCTTCTCATCCTATGTAATCCTTTTTCATTTATTTCAGAAAATCCTTTATAAAGGCTTCACCCAACATACAAAAGCTCTTCTTCTGGTTATTTTTAGTATTTCATGGCTACTAAGGCAGTACTCAGGCTATGACAAGAATGAAGGCTAATAGATCTTTAACATAAGAGGACTTTGCCTATAGGGGAATCCACTGCTTTCACCTTTCAGACCAGTAACTGCAGAGCATCTTCCTGAGATAGCTGGCCTTAGGAGTTCAATAGTTAGCAGCAGGAGATTCCCAAAGGGTTCATCCCAGAGGGAGGAAGTAGCTACAGGGTCAGGTCAGTGCAGTGAGCCCAGGAAGTCTTCTGTTTTTCATTTGCTGGAGTCAGACCACAGGTTGGATCTGCATGCTTCCTCTTATCTTTCCATGAAGTCAGAGGCAGCTGATGTTGCCTTGGTAACTTTGCAGAGTCAACTTCCAATCCATTTATGGCTGTTGTTTTTTTT
>JAJPUD010001521.1:354275-426651 GCA_023553655.1 Myrmecobius fasciatus | reverse complement strand
AATCCTCTCTGAAATCCTCCTGTTGGTCATTTCTTACAGAACAATAATATTCCATAACATTCATATACCATAATTTATTCAGCCATTCTCCAATTGATGGGCATCTTTTCAATTTCCAGTTTCTTGCCACTACAAAAAGGGCTGCCACAAACATTTTTGCACATGTGGGTCCCTTTCCCTCCTTAAAAATCTCTTTGGGATATAGGCCCAGTAGAAACACTGCTGGGTCAAAGGGTATGCACTGTTTGATAACTCTTTGAGCATAGCTCCAAATTGCTCTCCAGAATGGTTGGATCCGTTCACAGTTCCACCAACAATGTATCAGTGTCCCAGTTTTCCCACATCCCCTCCAACAGCTATCATTATCATTTCCTGTCATTTTAGCCAATCTGACAGGTGTGTAGTGGTATCTCAGAGTTGTCTGAATTTGCATTTCTCTGATCAATAGTGACTTGGAGCACCTTTTCATGTGACCGGAAATAGTTTCAAGTTCTTCGTCTGAAAATTGTCTGTTCATATCTTTTGACCATTTGTCAATTGGAGAATGGCTTGATGAATTCATTTTTTTTAGAAATAAATTCTGCTTACATAAGTGATTTGTCTAAGTTCACACAGGTAAAACATAGCAAAATGTGAATTTACCAATAAGTTGAATTCGGGGCATATTACTCCAAATATTTTTACCCTTTACACTAAATCATTATTGGTATCAATTGGCCAAATAATTTCTCTCTTCTTCCTTTAGCCTTGCATACTACAGAAACATTTTGTGGATCCAGCTTCATCACTGACCACTGATCAGTGCTTCCCTAAAATGACTTACCTTTTACATCACACAAAGACCAACAAGATTTCATAATGAAAACTCATTAATCTAAGGAACTCATATAGGAAAAGGTCTGCTTAGCAAAACTGAAGCTTCTACCTCTGGGAAAGGCACATAGGTTATGGGTGAGGGGTGAAGGAATAGGAATAATACCAAGCAGAACAATTAAAGTGATTTAAAGCATTGTGATCCAGAAGTTCTGTAAGAACGGCCATTCTGCCTGAGGCAGTCTGTGATTCAGTGCACCTGTACTGGAAATAGTCCAGCAAACTGAAGAGCCAGAAATGCAAAGACAATAGCCACTGAGGCATTTTTCTAAAATAGTTCTTATATTATTTGTCCCTTTGTAGGTGGATGTGTACACCAATGGAAATAATCTTAGCCTCTAGTCTCTTTTCCAATCCTGAGCCCAAGAATAATGGAGCTGATGATATAATTCTTATCTTTCAAATCTATGCCTATTGGTTTTTGTGTGGGTTTTTGGGGTTTTGGTACATTTTTGTCTGCTTTTGTTTTTGTTTTTTTGCTGTTTGATTCTACTCTAAGGAGCTAGATTTGTCCTGCCTTCTTTAGGTGAATTCCAACTTGGGGGAATATTGGGAATTAACCCAATCTCCTCTTATTAGTGCAGGTGATCATGTATTACATCATAGTCCAAGATCATGTTAGAGTGTGCTAGCCTTGGAAGTGTGGACTCAGATACCAATGACAAATGATGCAATCAGGCTGAGAATACTGTGAAAAGGGGAAGTTTTGGAATCAGCTCACTTGTGGAGGGGGAGGCAGAAGATTAGAGCAGAGTTGGATGAAGCAATATTCAGGCTAAAGATCAATTTGACCTATTGATATAGGGAAGTTAGAATACTTATGGAACCACAAGGTATATATTTACAGAAATATGCTTGGCTAAGATGTCTGAGGGTAAGAGGTGAACTGGGATAGAAAATCTCAAGGGGCTCAATAGGTAATGGAGAATGATTCTTAAATTGTATCCATCAGAGATTAACCCAGAACCTGTGGAGTCTACTGCTAATTTTGTTAGCCAATCATAAGGCACATGAGATGTCTGATGTTCATGCTAATAATGTGGTTTTACACTTTAAGAGGAGGAATGCAAATTGTACTGAGAGTCAAGGTCTTCCTGAGACCAATGAGTAAGGAGGGCTCAGTTCTGTTCTGACAGGAGATTGAATAGTGAAGGTGCAATAAACGCATCATTGCCTGCACTCTGCATGCTTCAGGGGATCCTAGTGCAGCTGTTCAGGTGAAGTTGCCATACAATAGAAGGGAATAATCACAGATGCCCAGGAGACAACCAAATCTGTATATTATCTCAGAGCTAGTCATCCTTGTTGTGGATTTAACCATGAGACCCTGGTGAGTGAATTCCCAAGAAAAATGCTTATAGGGCTGATAACTGCTAAAAATGAGACTCTGCCTTACTCAGAAGGATATTTTCTTCATTTGTTTAGTAGCAGGACAAGGCATCCTGGGAGATTTATGTCTTTGGGGTAGTGAAGAAGGAACACCTTTTGTCACTGGGACTACTTATTGAATAGCTTTGGCTGAAGAGCAACAAGCAGAATTTGCTCAGGAATATCAACCCTTCCAGTCTTATTGGGGAATGGAAAAGGAAAATAAGGAATCATGCTGTCTGATCCTTGGGCCTTACCTCCCCATTATTCTAATTCCTTCTGCTCCCCAATCCAGTAAACTGAATTAACTCTGGAGGAAGCTGTATCACCTTAAACTGAATTAGTTAGCTATAGGTCTTTTTATGAATTGATATTGCTGCATGTTGCTCATATAGTACTTGGGAAGTTGAATCTTTGAGCCTTTGCACAGGATTTTGTATTTATCCTATTTAACCTTAATTCTAGCTTGCTTATTTTGGGGGGACCTTGTTTTTGTCATTGGATTCTAATTGTTACCCATCTATAAGTCTTTCTGACTTTCAACTGACCAAGAAAATTTTCAATTCTAATTCTTTCTTCCAGGGTCAACATAGTACATTGGTGTGTTATTTTTTGCTGTTGTTTTTATTTGTTTTTAAGGAAACAAAAGGCTACAAGCATAAAATGATTCTTTTTTTGTGCAAATGACAATATTGAGAAACTTCTCCCACAAAATCAATTGGCAAGCACCCAAAAAGAAAGCAATATTTGGAAATGATCAGTATCATCAGATAAAGAGAATATTCCATCAGAGTAATCTAATATTTTTTTTAAAGGCTCAGCCCTCATAGGTGGATGAAATGACAGATGAAGCAGCTAGGTAGTACAGTGGATAGAGCACAATTTCCCAGAGACAGGAGGACTTGAGTTCAAAGATGGTCTCAGATACTTAAAAGCTGTGTAATGCTGGATAAATCACTTAACCTCATTTGCTTCCCCCAAAAAAGTAAGAGTTGAAATATGACTTGAGTGTAGTAAAGCTATTTTTCATAACATTCATCACAAATTGGAAAAAATTATTTAGATATGTATAGAATATATGCTCTGTATGGCTACATATATGACTGTATATAAGTATATTATGTTTATATATACTTATAGGAGACTTTCTTCTCTTGAGCACATTAACAGTAAATCACTGATGTTAAAGTTGTTTAGGTTACTTAGGATACAATAATGGCCTTAACTGTACTTTAACAACCTGAAAAAGATAACAAACTTCTTGAGTAAGTAAATCAAGGTATACAAATTCTCAAGTTAGTAATTCAAGGGAAGGAATCATAATGGGAATTCCATGTCAATGTCTTGTATCTCAAAAGAAAAAGGAAAGAGGCCGTGGCACCTACAAATGGTATTGTAGGAGCAGGCAAGATTAAAACCAATAACACTTTAATTCCTTGCTCCCAGAAGTGGTCAAAGTGAACAATAAAGGTAGCATTGATTTTCTTTTTAAATAAAAAAAAATAAGTGAACAGCATATATTCCTCTGATCAATATGCATAGTATAAAGGAATGAAACGTGGTTTCTAACTAAGCAGGTTGGCTAATATAGCTTTAGTTATAGGTATATAAATATCTGAAAGTCTATTTTTCATACTATCTAACCACATATCTTATTCTTCTCCATTGTTTTCCATGCAAACATCCCATATTCCTCACTCTCAATCATCTAAACATATCCAGCAGTATGTTCCTTGAAATAACAAGAGCAACAAGTAAGGTAGATCAGGGGAATCCTGACCAATGATGATGGTTCTCTGGCCCCAAAATATCTGAGAGGCATCCCCACAATAGAGAATGTGAGCATATCCTTGCTGAGAGGATAAGGATCTCATGGAATTTCATCTTCATTGAGAAGACAGACTAGAGTATGATAGATTATACACAGGTTTTGTAAGGATGTGTGTGTGTGTGGAGTGGGAGAGAAATGAAAACAACTGGAGGAGGGAGAACCCATGTAGCTACTAAGCAATCTCCTCTCACTAGGATGTGGAAATGACTGCACTGGGGCAGACATGCACACACACATACTACATATGCATGTATATATGTATATGTATGTACTTGATATATGTGTATGTTATGTTGGAAGGGAACCTATTAATAAGATAAATAATATTATAAGAATCAATAAGATTATGAAAACAATAAAATTAAAAGAATTAGGTAAGATTCTCATCCTTGTTTTATATGTTTATATATATATACATATTTATATATGATATATACCTAAATCTACATATAAGTATCACATATATGGGAGTGTTTATCTAGCTATCTGTCTGTTTATCTATCAATCTACTGACAAGTGGTCTGATAGGAAAGATTTTGAAAATGGACTTTCCTAGGCCAAGAAATGGGAGCAAATTAAGAACACATTGAATTTTCTCCAAAAGCAAATGGCAGAGGCCAATGCCCACAGAGCTCAAGAGGGTAATTCAGAGATAATATTTGTTAAACCCAAATATCTGGGTGAAAAAAGATGGATTTTGAATTATTTTGGCAGGGTAATCCAAGAATCTAGCTTTTTTTTTTTTTTTTTTTTTTTTTTTGCTAGAGAAGGAAGATTTACTTGTCAGGTCCAGTTTTGGAAATTGCCTCATAGATTACCCAAAGTTCAAGAATTCTCAGTTTGAGAGTTTAGAGATCAGATGATCTAGATAAAGAAGCTGTGATCTAGAAAAAAGATCATTACCTATATAATTACCAGGCAATATCCTACTTTGAAACCAGTCAGTGAGGTGAGCTATTTAGATACTCTGAGGCAAATAGAAAGAGAATTGAATATTCATCAGTCCTAGATTATACTTGACTTGTTGGGGAAAATACAAACCACAGGCAACACTACCGTGGGCCCCCTCATGAGCTTTAAGTTTTCCTACATATTTATAGGATCATGTATGCTATTTAAATTTTCTATATTTTCTATGGGATGAAAAAATAAAAAGAAGTCTCATTCAATTGTATTGTTATCTTGAGAATATGTATGGGGGTGGCCACATTTTGGGAAACAGGCAACAATAAACCAATGAAAGAAAATGAAATAGAACATGGGCTATACAAATCCAAGGTCTTGGTGGGGGTGGAGAGGAGAGAAGGGGTTGGGGGGGTTCTTGGGCTATGGGATATAGTAATAATAATAGCTTACATATTACAGTGATTTGTGATTATAAAATGAAATTTTTTCATATCACCTCATTTCTTCTTTTATAACAACCTCTTGAAATTGACAGTGGAAGTATATTATATTATTATATCCATTTTATAGATAAGAAATCTGAAGCTCAAAGTATGAATACTGGGGTACTTATACAAAACCTGTGACACCAGCTTGGGGACCCCCATTGCTGTTAGGGTATCTCTCACCTCTCAACAGTGTGTTCTTCTTGATATCAAATCATATATAGGCTGGGTGAGTCTGCTTCTGGAAAAGCATGATGATGAACAATGAAAGGTTCCTGTCTCTCATTCAGATTATGAACAGAAGGATCATGAATTAAAAGCTTCATGGTGACAGGGTGGGAGAATCTGGGCTTCTTCCCCATTCCAGGCCCCACAACAATTCATTCTCCTCAGTCAACAGCCATCAGTGAATGATAAAACTCAAATTCTTCCTTTAGAACTTTCTGTATGAATACTTCAATTCTGAACTAGTCACCATGAAGCTGTGAATTCATGATCCTTCTGTTCTTATGTCTCTGTTGTGTTTTATTCTTTTCTGCTCTTAGGTGAGTGAATGTAGGATATGACCTTGTGTTTCAAAGAGTTAGAATGGTCACAAAAGCTCTCAAAACTGGAATCCATGGCAAAGTTTTCTGGTGAGCAATTATCCCTGAGGAGTTCAACACAGATTAGCAGTGGATCAACCCATTGGTGAAGTGCTTTGGCTAAGTAACACTTGGCTGAAACTTTGGTGAACAGAATGAATTTGGTGAAAGGAATGATTTAAGTTTGAGCCCACTTTCTCTATGGATTGAGATCTAGATAAATTGTAAAAGCTAATTCACATAACTTTGTTAAATTATACTGGCATGTTAATCACTGGTTAGATAATACTGAGGAAATAATAACTGATTATATTATATTGGAAAGGAACCTACCAATCAGGTTATAAAAATCAGACTTGTTTTATATGTTTGTTTATATATTTTTGTTATGGCTATTGTTTATAGCAAGGTTTCTTAAACTTCTTCCACTCATGACCCCTTTTTGCCTGAGAAATTTTCATAAGACCCTGAGTATGTAGGCATATAAAATGATGTACAAATCAATAATTTACTGATAATAAGTCATAATTTCATGATGCCCACATTCAATTATGAGACTTTCTATGAGGTCCTGAACTACAGTGTAAGAAGTAGGGTTTATAGGATTGGTAGTTACATATAAATAAGAATGAATTTGATTATCATCTAAGGGGAAATGGAAAGTTACATGGTAGACTTGAGCAAATTAAAATATATTATGAACTAGGAATGATGCAGAAATGGCATAAATAATGTCACTGGAGAAATGTATGACATTGGGAAAAATGATGATCTGATCATATAGACAGAGCAAGGAATAACTGATGACTAGCACTTGTGTTCCACTGGTATCCAAGCAACACTAAGTAAACTTGAGGAAGGACCCTCTGTTTATAATTTATGGGAGGATTTAGACAAGAGTTGTGTAGGATAGACTGATGTGGATGTATTGCTATCTGCATTGTTGGAGGGAATACCACATAGATGAGAACATAGTATTTTTTTTAACACTAAAGGATTGCTTATAAGTAAGTTTTTAAAAGCCATGAGAATATATATGTGTTTATATATAATATATTATATGCATATACATTTAAAGGCATGTATATGTATATATATATACATATATATATATATGTATATATATATATATTTGATTCAATTCCATTTCACTCAACAGACATTTATTATCTACTATGAATAGAGCACTGTGCTAGGGGAGACTTAAAATCCAGTATGAAGATGTGACAGACACAAATAGCCAAGAAAATGCAAAATCAAAGCAAATTAAAACTATTTAAATTAAAGACAAGATTTGAAACCTGTGAAAAAAAACCCTCTGATTTGGAAATGCATGCACTGGCCCTTTATATAAGCAAGTTATTGATATTGTCAGTATGCATTAGAAAAGCAGGCGAGGGTGCTACACTTAGCTGTGGTTCAGTCACATTTATGGTTGAGACCATTTAAAAGCATTTTTGTTGCCTGTGTTTTTTAAAAGAAATGAACTAGGTTAAAAGGGGACTTGTCCATTCGCTCTGATAAAATATTAAAGTACATCTATAATTACGATGAAATGGTTCAAAATAGGCTCTGGTTTAAATATTAATAATTGGTATGGCATAAGGCTTCCATATAGAAACTATTTACACATGCTTAATTTTTGCATAAAGCTTTAAAAATTGATTATATGTCACAAAGTTAGGCATTAATAAAATTATGTAGTGATCTGTGGAAAACTATACGTCCACATGAGAAGGATTGCACCTGTCAAGGGAATCTAGAAGAGGGAAGGGAGAACATATTTTAATTCATCAAACTCCAGTATTTAATAAAAGTCAAATGTTTTTTATTCAATGTCTTACCAAATGTGCAAATACCCCTAGCCAATGAAAGAGCTAATGGACTGATGCTCCCAAATTAGGCATATATGAAATACTATTAAATAAAATTATGATTTATTGTAAGATTATATAAATTCTCCATTGTACTAGCTGGAGTGAAATGGGAAATACCCAGCTGCCTTATCTGGAACAGACTCAAAACTCCATCCACTTTGATTCAGTTCTCAAAATAGGGCATATGACCTCCTAATAATATGGCACAATAGGCTGCTTTTGCATTGTACCATTACCTCTACTCCCCCTAGTGAAAAATCACTCAGTTTGGGGTGACTACAGGTGGAAGAGAAATTTGATACTTGCAGAGTTTCCTCTTTAGTTTGTTTCTTAATGCACTACCAAGAGCAAATTTACCTCTATCTTTAGGAATAAAGATGACATCTACTATGAAGGGGCTTATGCTTTTCTTTGCTGTTTTCAATGTCATGTATCTGACACGTGTTAACCTCCCTTTAGAAAATCTAGTGTTAGGGAAGAGAATTTCTCCTCTGAGATGCCCACATAGTTTTTCTTGACCTACTTGCAAATTTGTGACAAGATACACTGGGCATTCTTTGACTCCCATGTTACAGCTCTTGGCACCAAGCACATTCCCTTAAAGAAAAATGAAAGAATTTGTGTTGTTTGCATGTTGGCATTGAAAAATTATACTTTCTAAATAAAACTGATTTCATTTGATTTAACTCAATCACTGAGCTGCTTTCTACTTCAAAATAAAACATATCTCCTTTTTTGTTTGCCTGTTATGGATTAACATTCTATTCCTTTGTAATTTTCTTTTGCAGATTTTTTTTTTAAATTGTTGGTCAAGATGTTATCCTAGTTGTTACTTGCAGCTATTAAAAGCTGATATGTGTTTGCATGTATATATCTAACTTTATACATATACCCATGAACATATATACATACACACAAATGAAAAGGAACTGCTTCTGTAAGGCATTAGCAAAAAAAAAATACTAAATGAATTTTTCATTAAGCTCAATACAAAAAGTCTAAGTTTTCTTTAGCTGATCCATTGGACTACCTTACATTACTGTTGCTCTGACTGCATGCAATCTAATAGTAACCTGATTAATGCATAATCTTAATGCACACCCAGGTCATGTGGCTATTTATGTAAGTTTAAAAATTTCTATTTATCTATGATGAATGAATTTATGTTCTAAATCAAGTCTGGATGAAAAGAGAAAATGAAAAATCCCTTGTTTCTTACTAAAACACATTTCTCTGGCTTCCTCCTCCCCCTTTCAACCACTGTACATTATTTCTAAATATAGAGCAATAGTGTAGGCACAGTGAAATCTGATTTGCTTCTAATAATATGGCATACTAATTGTGATGCATATTCTGTTTAGGACTCTATCATTTTAAAATCTGGCCATACAAATACTTTATTTTGGCATATTTTGTATTTTGATTCATTACCAAAGAAATGTAGCTAGATTGATGAAAAAATTAGGTAGGTAGATTTTTTTTTTAAATACAGATACCCATAAATAACTAACAGAGAACAACAAAAAAAAAATTTAAAATAGCCCAAACTCTAGCTGCATATCTTTTGGAACCTTAATATGCTTTGTATTTATCTTCTGGTCCACAATTTCTTATTTGCTAGAAGTGTTTATAAACTGTAACATGTGTGTTTTGCAATAAACAAATAGGTTCTATTTAAATTCCTTCTCTCTCTCTCTCTCTCTCTCTCTCTCTCTCTCTCTCTCTCTCTCTTCCCTTCTCTTTTATCCCCCTTCTCTTCTTAGCTTAACTCTTTCCTTCTAACAACTGGTACAAGGGAGGGGAAAAAAGCCCAACTTTTCAAAAAAGAAAAAAAATGTCAGCATGCTAAAATTCTTATGTTTTATAATTGTTTAGTTTTCTACTTTTTAGAAATTAGGTGAATCAAATTAAGATATCCTTAGTGAACTTTCCTTTTTATTGAGTAGAGTTCCAAAGACTTTATATTTTCAAATATAACATCAATACTTTTTACTTTTTGACCTTCAGATTTTATAATTTTAAGAAATAAATGCCTTTTTTCCCCCAGCATCAACTCTTGATAAAATAAATAGCATAGGTAACTGAAAGGTGGCTCACACACACACAAAAAAAAAAGCTGTAAGAAAGCAAGGAAGGCTTTTTACAGTATAAATTCAAGACATTAGGATTTGTATTTGAAGTTATATAATAGAGGATGTGATGTCACAAATTTGCAAAGGCTGAGTCGTGCACTTTATAGCTGCATACATTAGGGAATGTGACACTAAAAACGAAAAGGGAGGAGGGAGCTATCCTGAGTTCCAGCTGCTCTGGATAGAGGGTGAACAGTTGTCAAAATGGGAGATTTCTAAAGCTGCTGGGAGATTTAAGACGGTTTGGTAGTCATCCAGAGATCAATTTAATTTTTGTGCTTTTAAAAATCTCTTTTCTTCCTTTCTTTATCACCCACTGGGGAAAAAATAAAGGTAAGAAAAGGAAAAAAAAAATTGTTAAGATAGACAATAAAAACACAAAACAAGTCAGATAATGCTAAGCATTTCTTTTTTTCAGTTGCTATGTTGCTGAAGCTCTTTATTACAAGTACCCTGGAATGAACAGTATTCATAATGGCCAGGAAGCCCTGAACCTCACACACTATGAAACCTTTCAAAGGCATTATTCCTGGGATGGTTCCAAGCATAACCAGTGTCACCTTCTCTTTACAAGAGGGAGCCACACAACTTACTTCTGAGTTATATTAGTTTAGATGAAGGGCCAGCTGTCCCCATGGGGAGCTACAATAGAGAAAAAGATAGGGTGCTACAGAATGACATTAATGGGAAAGGCACTGCTGAAATATTTAAACATTTAAACATATGCTTTTACATGTGAAACAATTTCACAATTCTCCTACCATTAACTGAAGGATCACCTAATATCAATCCCAAATGTTGCAATTAGTTAAGCTATCTATGAATCTCCACTTTTATTTCAAATACTTGCTTCCTTTGTACTCCTTTGTATTAGACAGTCTGGCAATAACAATGTTGTTGGTGTAGAAACCTCACAGGAGAATTTTTTGATGTGTTTTTTAAAAGCTCAACTTTAACCTGCTATTTATGTAATTAAAGATTCTTTAAAAGGAGGAAAGTCAAACAACTTTAAAATGTAAGAAAAGTTGCACATGAAAAAGACAATCACATCAAGGGAAAAAAAACAAAAAAAAACTGTTCTTGGCTAAATTTCTAAGATGTAGAGGTAAACTTTCTTTTGCACAGATTATCTTCAATTTAATGCAATTCAATTAAAAAAAAGTATTGATTCTTGAAAATTATATTATACAAAGCAAAGTTCTGTAAATTAAATTGTAGTCTAAGTGCACTGGAAGAATTAACCACTTAAGGGAATCCTTTGAGGTGAATCTTTTTACATAATCATCCCATAATTTATTTTTGCAACTCGATCTTTATATACATTGGGTTTTTTCCACTTTGCTGAATATTTATATGCATTTATAGTTAGAATATTGTCTTTAAATGTTATTTTCCCCAGTGACACAACACTATTGCAACACTTATTAACACTTTAAAATCTTTAAGGATATTTAGTTTAAATGGGATTTTCCCCATTAATAACACTAGTGCAGTACTTAACACTTTAAAATCTTTAAGGACTTTACAGACTCCAAGGCTCTCCAAAACCACTCTTATTTTATAAATAGAGAAGCAGAGGCAAAAAGCTGTTCTGCCAGAGGCTAAAGTCTTCCTTGGAAGCAAGGACCAGTAACAGTAAAGTATTAATGAGATGCATTAGTTTTTCTACTGCGGGCGATGACGTTTCCTTGGTGGGCTCGAGGATGCCCTGACACTTGGGGTGGGGGGTGTGTGATACGGTAATACCGAGTGTTGAGCAAAATTTATCAAGAGCAGGTGAGGATTGGATTAGAAACTTTAATTTGTTCCTGAGTGGGAGGGGGGTGGTCTATAAGAACAGCGGGGGGAGGGGCTAGATTCTGGGACCCAGCATCGTAAGGGGCACCGGGAAGGAGAGGGACGTATGGATTGCCCCCCTGCCCACGTAAAGGTGGGAGCACTCCAGTCTGGTGTTGTAAAGGGTCTCCAGATCGTGGGCGTTTGCAGTACCCTACCTCAAGACCAGAAGCGCGGGTGCATGAGGACGGGGAGGGAGCCCCCCTCCCCCCTGGCTCCCTACGCACCCCCCCACGCGCGCGCTCCTTCTCCCACGCGCCGCCGCCGCCGCTAGAGCTCCCCCTTCTCCCGCGTCGGCGCGGCTCCGCTCTTCTGTGGACACGGAGGGCCGGAGCAGCGGAGCAGCTGCTCTGGAGCGGCCGCCGCCTGACCCCTCCCCAGGCCCTCCCCCCCCTTTCACTTTCCCGTAGGCGTCCGGGTGCGCGTGTGTAAATGTGTGCCGGCACGGGCGCGCGCAGCGCGAGCTCCAGAGCCCGAACGCGCGCGCCTCCCTGGCGGGTTTGGGGGAGGGAGAGCCCCGGGCGCTCGCCCACTTGGGCTCTGTCAGCAGAGCCGTCCCTGCAGCGGGCGGAAGAATTGGGGTCCAGGGCTCGGGCACCGGCTGCAGGAGCTGAGCCCGTGACACACACGCACATTCACTAACTCCCCTCCCCACTCCCCGTGGTAGTGAGGGATGGGAGCCAGTCTTGAGGGAAGAAGGGGAAGGGGTAAATGCTGGGTGGGAGGAGGCGAACGGGAGGGGTGGAGGAAAAGAAACTTTTCCCTTCCTTCCTCTTCTCTCCTCCCCTTCCCCCTTCTCCCCATGCTTAGTGTAGTGGTCCCCAGCCTTCTCCTCCCTCGGCTGGCAGGTGCGAAGTGCACCTGAAGATCCATCCGGGGCAGGTGCCCGGGGACTGGCCCCGACTTTTCATTCTGTCATTATTATTTTGGTAGGGGGGTGTGCGTGTCGCCTTTGGGGTGTTTTCTCCCCTCTCCTCCAGAGACTCGGCGGGCGTTGTTGCAGGTCTCTCTCTTCCTCCATCCTCCCTCTCTGCTCCAGTCTACGAGTCTGTCTGGTACCCTGGTAGCCCTCCCCAAGCCCCCGCCCGTTCCCACCGGTGAGGGTGTGACGGGGTGGGGGCGGGAGGAGTGCTCCCGGTACCCCCCCCACCCCCGCGCTCGCGCGCGCGCACACAAGCACACGGACGGACACACACACACACACCTACCTCTTCGGTAGAGCTGTCACCAGTCCCCCCAGAGGGGGCCGGAGGGAGGGATAAGGAGAGGGAGCCAAAGCTGAACTGGAGGGAGGGAGAGGAACTGGAGGGAGGGAGAGAAACAGAAGGAAAAGGAGAGAGGGTTCATCCGGCTGGACTTCCCTGCCTCCTATCTATCTCTGCACCTACTCTCCCTACCGGCGGCAGCAGCATCAAACAGTCTTCAGGAAAGGGAGGAGGGGTGTGTGTGTGGGGGGTGGATTTGTGTGTGTATATGTGGTGTGCGTGTGTGTGTGTTTGTGTGTAAGGCGGGGGGGGGACGGCGATAGGGACTAGAGGAGCCGCTATTGGGGGTGCGCATGTTATGTGAATGTGTGTCTGAGTGTCTGGGTAGAAGGGTTGTAACCCCTCCACCAGGATTGAACGTTGTCGCCTTCCCCTGCGCTTTAACAACATTATTACTATAACCACCGTCATTACAGTTATTGTGGTTATTATCATCATCCCCATCCTTATCACCGTTCTACTATTATTGGACTTGTTGGCGGCGGCAGCGGCAGCAGGAGTCTCGGCGGCTCCTCCACAACCACCTCACCATGTCCTAGAAAAGGTGAGTGCAGAGAAAATCACTTTGTACAGACAGCGGTGCTGGCGGCGGCGGAGACCATTTCTTTGCGGGAAAAGCAGCAGCCAGCGGAGCGAGCTGTAGAGTAGTTTTTTGGGCAAGGGGCTGCGGGTTGAGAGGTAAAGGGAAAGTTAGCAAATGTTGTGGCTAATGGGAGATGGGAGACTATTACGGGGTTACCTGAGGGGGGAGGCTGGTGTGTTTTGGGGTGGTGGTATGGGGGGAGAGAGAAAGCGTTACTACTCCTATAGAGTTTTAACCTAGGTCTTTGCAAAGAAACAGATCCAAATCAAGAGCAGACTTCCTCTCAAATCAGCTAAAAACTTAGTAAAAGGAACACGTCCGTTTCTTTAAATAATAAATAACTCAGCAAGACGGCTGCTCCTCTGCTGTCTCCTCTCCCAATTGGGTAGCTGGGTCTGGGATCCTCTCTTGCTCCTCAGCTCCAGAATGCCCTAAGTCTGAGAGTGTGGATCAATGTTTGACCGGTTATTAAATCGGGAAAGTACGCGTGACGGCAAGCCCTGCGGCGAAAGTTGTTCCCGGGGTGCTAAAATCTTTGGGACTCTAGATTACAAGGAATGGAGTTGTAGCTGGTTGTCCCGGACATTTGTGTATGAAAGTATGGAGCAGCAAACGGATTCGCTGCCTTGACTTCCCGCTCGGGAAGGGTTTTTGCATGGGATTTATCCGATCCTTGGTGGACTTGAGGCAGCGGGGTAGATGTTCTGGCCTGGATTCTCAAATGGTAAAGACAGGAAGAGATGTGAGTGAGGGGTGCCCCGATCTCTGGCTTTGGCGGGTGAGGAGGTGAGGCGGGGGAGGGGAATTATTACACACAGCTGCTGCTGCTGCTGTCAGTGGGGCTCTAAGTCTAGGAGGCTTGGGGGGTGGCGGGGGGGGGACACTAGATTTAGGTGTGTACGTCACTGCTGCAGACTTAGAGCCAAAGCTCTGTACGGTTGTATACGTTGTGCATAAAAAGTCCTTAGAAATCCAAGTTATGAAGTCGTATCATTCCCTTAGTAACTGTAGAGTTTAGGTGGGCGGGAGGAGATTAGCTGAGCTGAGGAAACCAAAGGGAAACGGACATCTTATTGCAGACACTTTTTAGTTTAATAGTTTTGTTCCTTCTACCCTCTTCATTTATTTCTCCCAGTTGTCTCCTAATAGTTTTAAAGAAGTAAAAATTCTCGATGGTAAATAAGGCCTGGCAGAAACCCCAAAGCTAATATATAAAATTATATATATACATATATATATATATAAAAGAACAGTTCCAGTCCTTGACCCTGGTGCGGTTTTTTTTTTTTTTTTTTTCGGGGGAGGCTGTATTTAAAGGATTTTTTACTGCATTGACAACCTACTGCTCCTCCCGAATGGTTTGGGCAAGGAAAACCTAATGGGAACGTGATCTTCTAGCTCTTAAAAATCCGTGGTGGCAACAGCTCCTCAGCTGAGAGATAACTGAAAAAACCTAGGGAAGGGGGCGGAGGGAAGATGCTTTGCTGCCAATTAAAACCCACTACACTCCTCCGTACTACTTTGGGAAGGCCAGTGGCGCTGATTACTGCTGCTCACCTGGTGCTGCAGGTAGAGGGTGTGACGAAACACCCAGATTACCAATTCTCGGAAAAAAGAGTGAGGACCCCGACCCCTTTTAACTCCTCCCCCACCCCATCCCTTCCAAATTAGTAACAGACTTATTCAGGAAGAGGGAAGAGTTAGTTTGAATGCTGTGCATTTGGACAAGAGGTAATAAGCGACTGAGAGAAGAGTCATAGATCTCATGCATGCATTAGTGTCGTAGTGTTGCCCCTTCTGTGGCTTTAAGGGGGAGCCACATATTCCAGGCTGTGTCGCAGCAACTTTGTATCAGTCATGTCGCCCGCCTAGTGACTGACAATCTCGATTCTCCAATGAGAAGCCTGGCTGCCCGGTGTAGCGTGGCCCTTCGCTTTTCTTCGGGCCAATGGGAAAGGCATTGAGAGGCGGGAGCTCAATCTGAACTTTATATCTGGACATGTGACCTGCTTTTAAAAGGATCGGCCCTCTCGATCCCCCCATCCTCCCCTCCCTCCCATCTCCCCTCCCACCCGCTGGTTGCCCAGGCCCTGCCCCCTGCCTCTCTCTCCGCGCCCGGGGTGTCATTGGGCTGGAGTGATAGAGCCGACTTCAGGCTCTGCAGAGGAAACCCCGTCACCTGGGCGAGGAAGCTTTGCTGCTTCATGTTCTCTCCGTGCAGGGAGAGCGGCACTTGCCCGCCTGGATGTGATAGGACTTAAGGGGGCTGCGCAACAGCGGCGACCCGGCGGCGGTAGTGGAGGAGGTGGACGTAGCAACAGGTAGAAGAAAGTGAGACCCCCGCGCAGGAGGGAGACAGGTGTGTAGGGGCTGCAGCGGGGCTGCCTTTGGCTGCTCCGCGCTGCGCCTGGTGTTCACTTTGAGAAGGGAGAAGGAGCTGCGTAATCTGGAGGCACAGTCAGTATGGTGTGTGTATGTGTGTTTGTGTTTTGGTTTTCCACTTTTTATTCTCTGGCCGCCAGAGGACTATTTTGGAAAGAAAAAAAAAAGTTTTGACCACTTTTGCTAAATGCCAAGAGCATGCAAGAATTTTAGATGCCTTTGGTAGTTGAAGTTCGGCCATTCTCCCTAAAGAATGATTTTTTTGATTTTATTTTTGTCATTTAATCCTTTTCAATAGCAATTGAGGAAGCTCCTAGATCCCTTGGGAATGTAAATCGTAGGGCATTTTAAATAGATATTGCTCCGGATAAGAGGACTTGTAAATATTCACATTGTATCCTTTCCTCAATAGTCATCTAACTCCTCAAATCTAGATATTATTCCTTCTTTTGCGCAACAGTGTAAAAAACAAGAGAATATCTTTAAACATATCAACTTTTAAATGTATTTGTATTGCCTTTTAATTGTTATTACAGATATTTACTTTGAAAACGATGTCCTTAAACAATGAACATCATGACATGTAATGAAAATACTGTTAGAGAAAATTCTTGTTTTACTAGGGGGAGCGTGGTTTTTCCTTTAAGGAAAAAAAAAAACTTTTTTTTTTTTTTTTTTTTTTTTAAAGAGGCTAGGTGACTCAATGAAATAAGCAGAGAAATCGGAATCAGGTCTGCTAAGTTATAACTGGTTTCACCACAGGCTTACTTGGATGACCTTGGACTGATTGATACCTGTTACTTATCTTGTCTATAAAAGATCAGAAAACAATATTGATCTATCATAAAAATGATGAAAGTATAGTTAATTTTACAACTATCATCTATTATGATCATTAAATCCCTAAGAATCGAGCCAAAAATTAAAGATAATGATATAATGCTTATATGTGTTTTGGAGTGAAAATGGTCTTTGAGATGAATGTAAATAGGCAAGATAGTCTAAGTAAACTCCTACCTAATAGGGGAACAGAGATTTATGTTTTTTTTCTAAGAGCATCTGAGCATCTACCATAGCTTATTTTCACGACCCTTAATTCTGGATAAGCCCTTTTAGTAGGTAGATTGTTGCATGAAAATTAAGGAAGGGGTATTGCTGCTTTTACCTTTATCCCAAGGGTCTTATATTCCAGCTTTCATTCTGAAGACTAGGTCTCTACATCATCTGCTCCAGCTTACTTTTGAGTAATGGAAAGCTTTTCTTTTCCCTTCTTTTATTAGCATCCTGCCATGGTCAGCCTGTTAATCAGCTAGTATGTCTTAAATGATAATATATTTATTGGCTTCTATAAAAAAGAAAAAGAAAAGAAAGAAATTGCACTGTATACAGATACCACCTCTGGCCACATTTATATGCCAGGTCCAAGGATATAGTCTGCGTTCCCCTGAGTAGATTTGGAAATAAAATACTAGTCTGATTCACAGGGCTAGAACTAGCCTAAAATAGTCATGTACACCTGAAAATAAATGTTCATAGGATCATATGGTTAAATGAAAATTAATGGACTTCTGAGATTATTATCAGAGTAAAGCCACCTACTGTATAGTTTGCTTAGACTTATTGCCAAACAAATCTCATTTTTTCTTTTGGTAGGATATTAGTTTGGTGTATCAGTAGATTGCTTTACAGATGATATATATTATAATAACTTTTGACATTCTCCCAAGACAACATTAAGGTGGCATGTGTGATGCTTAAAAGTAATTTTCACAGATACTTAAATAAATTTACCAATATAGTACTTATTAAGAGTTGCTGACTACTTGGATAAAAATCTTTAGTGGAGTGTCAAAAAGCTGTCCTTGTCTGGCTGTTAGTCTTTTACTGTCATACACACACATATGCATACATACATATTATGAAAGGCTTCAATAAAGACAGAAAAAAATAAGAATTTAATGATCCTTTAGATGATCCTTAGAAGCTACAAGACTTGGCCTAAATTAACTCAGATAAAAGTAAAGTGTAGAAAAGTTAAAGCACCTTGTTACAAGACTCCAGGGAAATAGTCCTGTATTTAAAGAAAAATGTAAATGAATAGGAGGAAAAGTTTTATGATGTCTTGCTTTAGAAGGTCAAACTAGAATAAATGGGTGAAAGTTTACACAGAGTCAGATTTTGGCATACCATAAGAAAGTATTTAATAAAAAACACAACATTAAACCAATATTGATGTCTCTCTGTGACTGGGTAAAAGGACTTAGGGTAGGTGACACTTCTCACCTAAAGTATTAATGCAAAGGTTACCTGATTCTCTTAGTGATAAAGTTGTATGTAGGAAGACTAGATAAGATGTTATATAACTCTAACATCTATCAATAGGTTTTTTTTTTTTTTTACCTGCTGATAGTGTGATGGGCTGCTGTTTTTTCATATTTCTTGGTCGTCATAAGTATACTTAAATTCTAGAAAAAAATACTATATTCTTAGACTTTCTACAAATACAGCAACTATTCATTAGCTTTTTAGCTTAATCTGAATAATATTCAGTATAATTAATCCAGGGACTAATATTTTCCTACTCAACTACCTTCAACTAAAGCCCTTTACCCTTTATCCCTACCCGTCACATTTTTGTGCTGAATTATCAGCACATTGATACAGCTTTTTGTTTTCTGGTCATATCACATCCAGCATTTTGTTTGAGGTTATTAAAATGACAATTATTAATAAGACATAACTCCTTTTAAAATTTTCTTCCTTTTGCTCTGATTTGTAGAATATTTTTATTTGAAAAAACCTGATGAAATAGTATAAATTTTAATATCAATAAATTTTTTCAATTATTTCAGCTTTAAAAAATTCTTTTCTAGTCATTAAATCCCATCACTATCCTAATGTCTTAATGCCAAGAATTTAAGAGTAGTATTAAAAGATTTCTTTTTTCTAAACCATTTTATGTCAACTTTTTGGTTTATATTAGGAAATTTGTAAAGTGACACTACACTTTTTATGTAGGGAAAGGATCCCCAAAGCAGTGTTAAAGCATAATTCCCTGGTGCAATGCAACATACTGAGTCCTGAACTTGAGTCTCAACTCGGAGTTCAGCTATGGAGTTAACCATTTAGTAGCTGAGTTTCCTTAGACAAATTATTTAACCTATTTGAGACTCAATTTCCTTATTTATAAAATGGGGATACTAATGTTTGTGCTGCTTATCTCAGAGTTGTTATATGAAATGAGATGATTCATGTTAAACATTTTATAAACTACAAAGCACTATATAAATATGAGTTAACATTATCTCTCTCTCAGTAAGTATTGTACCAATAGAAAATGATATAAAGAACAGTAGGTGAATAGTTCCTTAAATCAAACAGCTTTTCTTAGATGTGAAACATAAGGAATAATTGTTTTTCTTGAAATCAAACTGTCCTTGCCCTCAGCCCCCTTTACAGGTATCTGCTTTATCGATGTTAATTTTCAGGATTTCCATAAATCCTCTCCTATATAGGAACTATCACAATTTATAGATGATACTATCTTGAACAATATTTCTCTATATAAAGCTCTCTTGAGAAAGGGACTGGTGAGGCCTTTTGTGATTGCATCATGTCCAAATATTGTATGGCATAAAAATACCTGGGAACAGAGCCATGAAGGGGTCGGTAGACAATACACTTTGTTTTTTATTTATTTATTTATTTATTTTTTTGTTAAATACAGTTTGTATTGTCTCATCCTAATTAATCAACTTACAGGGAGTTGTATATTACTTGTCAATACTGACATTTAATTCTATTCATTATAAAATTGCTACTTTAAACATTTCTAATTTCCTAAATATTTTTGAAGATGTATTTTAAAAGATGTTTAAAATTCTGATGTTTAATAATGTAATATATATTTCCAGTATGTTATATTTAAAATATGCAGATTTTTTGTTAACATATGTAGTTAATCTTTAATTTTCTTTTAGTTTGGAGAGTAGTTAAAATATGAAATTTAAGGGATTGGAAAATTTAGAAAATTTGTGTTTTTTCAAAATTATTTGGTATTCTTAAAATAGTATGATATAATACAGCCTTTGCTTTATATATGGAATTTTGTAATATATTTAGAATTGATGTTACTTGCATTAATTTCTTTTATTTAACAAATTTATTTGCTAGTTATGGAGACCAAGGGATACCACAGTTTTCCTGAAGGCCTAGATATGGAACGACGTTGGGGTCAAGTTTCTCAATCTGCAGAGCATTCTTCTTTGGGTTCTGGAGAAAAAGCTGATGAGAATAACTATATGGAGATTATAAATGTAAGCTGTGTTTCCGGTGCTATTCCAAACAACAGTACTCAAGGAAACAGCAAAGAAAAACATGAACTACTCCCTTGCCTTCAGCAAGATAGTAATCAGTTGGGGATTTTAACATCTGATATCAAAACAGAGTTGGAATCTAAGGAACTCTCAGCAACTGTAGCTGAATCAATGGGTTTATACATGGACTCCATAAGAGATGCTGATTTTGCCTATGATCAGCAGAATCAGCAAGGAAGAAGCCTAAGTCCTGCAAAAATTTATCAAAATGTTGAACAGCTGGTAAAATTTTACAAAGAAAATGGCCATCGTCCTTCTACTTTAAACAGTGTGAACAGGTCCTTGAGATCATTTATATCTGATTCTGGAAATTCTGTGAATGGTAGTATCATGCGCTCTATTGTTAAAAGCCCCATAATGTGTCATGAGAAAAGTCCTTCTGTTTGTAGTCCACTGAACATGACTTCAGTTTGCAGTCCTGCTGGAATCAACTCAGTGTCCTCTACTACGGCCAACTTTGGCAGTTTCACAGTGCACAGTCCGATCACCCAGGGAACTCCTTTGCCGTGTTCCCCAAATGTTGACAATCGAAGCTCTGTGTCACACAGCCCTGCACATGCTAGCAATGTAGGTTCTCCTCTGTCTAGTCCAATAAGTAGCATGAAATCCCCAATTTCAAGCCCTCCTAGTCACTGTAGTGTAAAATCTCCTGTCTCTAGTCCTAATAATGTCACTATGCGCTCCTCTGTGTCCAGTCCTGCAAATATCAACAACTCGAGGTGCTCAATTTCCAGCCCTTCCAATACAAATAACAGGTCTACTCTTTCTAGTCCAGCTGCTAGCACTGTGGGATCATCTATCTGCAGCCCAGGAAATAATGCCTTCAGTTTTTCTGCTTCTGCCACATCGGTTGGATCCAGTACAACCCAGGATGTGGTTCCTAGTCCAGAAACAAATGAGAGAGGTGCTCAAGAAGTGACATTTCCTAAAACAGAGGAAATAGAAAATTCCATCTCTAATAATGGCGTGGCTAGTCAGCTTAATATCGTACAATATATAAAATCTGAACCAGATGGAGCTTTCAGTAGCTCATGTCTTGGAGCAAATAGCAAAGTCAATTCTGATTCCCAATTCTCAGTACCAGTAAAACAAGAGTCAGCCAAGCATTCATGCTCGGGTACTTCTTTTAAAGGGAATCAAACAGTAAATCCATTTCCATTTATGGATAGTTCATATTTTTCCTTCATGGATGATAAAGACTATTATTCTCTATCTGGAATTTTAGGACCACCTATTTCATCATTTGATAGCAATTGTGAAGGCAGTGGATTTCCAAATCCAGGCCTGCCAATGGGAATTAAACAAGAGCTTGATGATGGTAGCTATTACCAAGAAAACAGTCTGCCTTCCTCTGCCATTGTTGGTGTAAATTCAGGTGGACAGTCTTTTCACTACAGAATTGGAGCTCAAGGCACAATATCTTTATCCAGACCTATTGGAAGAGACCAGTCTTTTTCACATTTGAGCTCATTTCCTCCAGTCAATACATTGGTTGAGTCATGGAAATCACACAGTGACTTGTCATCCAGAAGAAATGATGGGTATCCAGTTCTAGAATACATTCCAGAAAATGTATCAAGGTAAGCTATTACCTGTCTTTTTAAAAAATTACTATGTCATAATTTCATAATTTACTTTTTAAAATCTTCAAGTTTGTCTTTGAATTGTTTTTTAAACTGTTAAATTTATATATGTTCTGACTCGTGGCTTTAGTTTTGTTTCAAACATCGTCATTTTGTGTGCCTGCTATTCTTTTTATATGTTGTTACTTATTTTTGAATGAGGAACAACCAAAAAAAATCCCTAAGCAGCTCTTTGAAAATTACTTCAAAACATTCAAGCAAACAGTAGTGCTTTCATTTTGCAGTAGTTCCTGTTTTCAATTTGTATTTTTGTTCAGAAAGTGCTGTTTATTTTATATTTATCAGCTTACTGCATTTACTTTTAATTGTCCAATACCAGATTTTCTTCTTTGTCAATTTACTGATTTGAGTTAATGAGGTGTGTGGGGTTGTATGTATGTATACATGTACATACATATATATACACACACATATGTAACTTTTAATTTAAAAAAATAGGGATCTTTGTCTTTGAAAAATAAAATTGAACCCAAAGATCTGTTACCTACAAGTTTATTGGGGGAGGAGCATTATGGTTTTCATATTTAAAAAACTGATCACTTCTGTAAGGAGCTTTTAAACGTCAGCACTTCTGAAGTTACTAAATGGATAACTTGGGTTTTTTTTTAACTTATATTAGAAATTATATATGTTAGTGCAACTTTGAATTAGTATATTTATAACTTAGTTTCATAAGACATGCGTTATTTACAGTAAGAATATCTCTTGGCTTTTCCCTGCTCTAGATAGTATGTGTGTGCATATTTAGAAAAACAAGGAAGAGGTTTAAAATATGCATTATAAAGGGTGGTTCTCAATTCTTCCTGGGATTGTTGCATTGGACTTTGCTTCAAAATTGTATTTTTATTATCTGGTCATGATAAGTGACCTCTGCTGAATATATAACATGTATCATAGCTATTATATGATTCTTTTATGTATTTTATGAAAAGGTGGAGTTTTCCTTATTTGCTTGTAATTTATTTTGTTTTTCCATGATGGAACAGTATATTGCTCCTGAGAGTTAATTTTAGGGTTGATCAATATTTTCATGTGTCTTGCTTATTCACCCATTATTTCTCAGGCTATAATGTGTTTCTTGTTTGTTTTTTGAATGGTAGCTAGCGTATTTTTATAGTGTAATTTTTATATGATATGTACATCATAATAAATTGTGATGTGGATATATTCTATTATGAATTATTGATTCATATTCCAAAGCTACTTATATTTCCTAAAGTTCTGAGATGATACAAGTATATTTATGTTTAGAAGTAAGAGCTTTCATCAGTACAAACTCATCTTAAAACTTGGGTAATATTTTCAGAAGTGTAATGTATGTGCTCTGTGTGTGTATTATATGTGCATATATGTGTTATTTTAAAATTGTCATTTCCTAATATTATTAGCACATTATGTTACATAGAATTGAGAAAGGAGAACTTTAAAATGAAATGCTTGAAAGTGTTTAGTGACATATTTTTAATTATGTTTAAGGAAAATATTCAGTGAGGGTCACTGTCAAACAGAACTGATCTGCTTTTTTTTACTTCATAGTACTTTCTGTGACATTGTGCATTCAATAGTACTTTTTCCAGTCAGTTTAACTCTGTTTTGGTAGAAAACTTAGATACTATAACTTTACTTTTAAATAGCAAATCAAACAGTAAATTTCCATTCTGTTTCTTTGGTATTCTACCCCATATAGTTTAAAGAATAGTAGCTCTCAAATTCAGTTTTGGAAATTCTAGTCCGCTATGCAATATGATTTATGGGACTGATCATATAAAACATTCTGTATCATCAGTCATCATTCATGTGTATTACTTGTATAGCGTTCTTAACAATATCTGCATTGTACTTCCGTTTGTGTAGTTGTGCACCCCTTGTAGTTTTCCTTTTGGTCTTGGTTGTTGGCAGTTGCTCACACCTAGGTGGTGCAGTGGATGGAGCTCTGAACGTGGAATAAGGGAGACCTGAGTTCAAATTCACCTTCATACACTCAGTAGCTTATGTAACCTTCAATAAGTCACTTCACCTTTGATAATATAAATAATAATAATGTCTACTTCCCAGATTGTAGAGAGTATACAATGAGATATTATTTTAAAACATTTTTCAAACCTGAAAGGGATATACAAATGCCAGCTTTTGCTGTTGGTGTAAGTATATCATCAGATCATAGATCTGGAAGTGGTAGGAACCTCAGACTTAATTTTGCCTTCCAGTTTTATATATGAGAACACTGAAGCCCAGGAAAGCTGTGACTTTTCCCAAGTTATAAGTTGGTGGAAATCATTGTATTTTAGCATAGTAATATCCCAGAATACACTTTATTTTTTTCCCCTCAAAGATGTAGAATTACTATTATTGGCAATCTCATAGAGGTTAATTATTCTTCCTGATTGACTCTACTGAACATTGTTCAAACCTGCCAAGTTTTTGTCTTTAAGGGAATATCATTTCTTGAAACATTTGGGATGTTTTGATCCTTAAGTATTATGGTTTGAAACACAGAGATTAAAATTTGATTCCAGTTCTAACTATGTAACTACTATTTTGTGATCTTTCACCAAGAGTCAATCTTTCTTTTTCTTTTATAACAAAGATAGACTTTAGTATCTTAAAAGGTTCTGTGAGTTAAATAACAATTGTGATTTATGGAGAGTCACAGTTTCTTTTCAATCCTAAATTATATTCCAAAGTAGAATATCTTTTGACTGTGATAAATATACATTATGTTGTGTATTATTACATAATAGGGGTAAGGTAGAGGATTACTAAGGGTGGATTAAAGGGTTTTACAGCATATTTTACTCTTATTGGTGATGTGCATGTTTGTAGTGTGGTGTGCCATTCAGTGTATTCTAATAAAGTGGTCAGTTTTTAGTAGGGATTATCATTGAATAGAATATATCATCTCAAAGCTAAGTTTAAGGCACTTGGATTGTTGTTAAATTTTGGTGTCAACACAGTATAGTATTAAAAAATCATTTTTGCTTTTTTAGGAACTAACTGTGTTATCCTAGATAGGTCATTTCTTCAAGGTCTTAGCTCTAAAATTGGTTTATTGCATTGCTGAGATAGTCTTCTAGATGAAGAATCGAGATGTGATCCCTCTTAAATTTTAAGATATACTCCTCTGAATTCAAATATATCATTGATTTTATGATTAGCTATAGATTGTCTGTGTAGGAAAATGTCCCTGTTACGTAGCATGAAAGACAGGAAATTTGACCTTTTTTGGAAAAGCACTGAAGTTTTTCATCAGGTATAGCCTTTTTAGAAACTCTGTGTCACATGATATGAATATATTTTGGTTTTTTTTTCCTTTACAGTATTCCTTATAGAAACAAAGTATTACTGTTTATATACTATTAGATGTTTGTGGCAATAATAATTTTGATAGTATCACAATATAGTGCTCACATTAATTCATACTGCAAATTCAAAAGTTTACTTTTCTAAAGGGCATATTCAAGTAAGTTTGCAAGACTTAATCTTAGTATTCTTTCTTCATTTGTTCTTTGTTATTATACTTTTTTTTAACTCAACTTCTTTAATAAGTCAAGGTCTGTCTTTGAGAGAGTTATAAGGAGAACAGCTTTTCAGGGGCTCTCTGTCTTCAATGAGGGCTTTTTTCATTTCTAAATTTAATGGAATTTGATATATATACGGTTATGTTTGTTTCAAAGGAAAGGAGGGTAAAGTTCTAGGCTGATGAGTTTATCAGTATAGGAAACTTCTGAGTGAGGAAATTACATTTCCAAGGCAAGTTGATAGCTTTTTGCAATTTAAAGTCTTAAAATTACTGCTTAGAGACTAGAAGCTAAGTGAATTGTTCACCATCACACATCCAGAAGTCAGAGGAAAGATTTGAACCCAGGCCTTCCTGATTTTGAGGTAGCTCTATGCCAGCAGGAAGAAGTACTGATGAATGGATTGAGTTGATGCTTTTGCTTAGTGGTCTGAACTCACCATCTGAAATTATTTCCTCACAGTGTAGAAATGTCTGGGGTTTGGATGTATTTGTCTTTAGCAAGTGAACTATTTACTCCTTCTCTATAACATCCATAAAGTTGAAGTCCTTTGAAGAAAACTGAGACTAGCTTTGTATATGCTGATCTTCTTTTCATCTTATACTACACAACTAACTCTCTTCTTTCTTTCTCTCTCCCTCTTTCTCTTTCTCTTTCTCTCTCTCTCTTTCTCTCTTTCTCTCTCTCTTTCTCTCTTTTCCTCCCTCCCTCCATCCCTTTCTTTCTCTCTTTTTCTACTCTCTCCCTTTCTTTCTACTCTGTATGTCTGTTTCTCTCTGTCTCTCTCTCTCTTTCTCTCTTTCTCCCCCACCCCTAGGCATTTGGGGTTAAATGACTTGCCCAGGGTCACAAAGCTAGGAAGTGTTAAGTCTCTGAGGTCAAATTTGAATTCAGATCCTTCTGACTTCAGGGCTGGTGCTCTATCCATTGCACCATGTAGCTCCCCTAATCTCTTCTCTTAAAGAATTTAACAGTATTATCTCAGTAGCAGTATTATGGTTTGTTCATGTCTCCAGCCAGACATCCTGGTCAAATAGAAAGAGAATCTCTTAATAGTAGTAATGGTGGTGGTAGTAGTAATTAGTAATTATATAGTGCTTACTGTGTGCCAGACACTGCTAAGACTTTAACAAGTATTATCTCATTTGATCCTCACAACACAACCCTGGGAGGTAAGTGGTGTTATTATCATCCCCATTTTACAGGTCAGAAAACTAAGGCAAACAGTGGTTAACTAACTTACTGAGGATCACAGAGCTAGAAATATCTGAGGGCAGGTATGAACATAGATCTTTGTAATTCCAGCCCAGTGCTCTATGCACTGCATCACATAGCTGCTGCTTCTCTTCCCTCTCCTTGCTCTTTATCCTCTCTTTTTTTTCTTGTCAGCCCCCCTTTCCTTTTTCACTGAACTCATCAAATGTGGACAGATACCATTTCTCTTTTGTTGGTCTGGTTTAGCTTCTGCATGGTTTATCAAGTCCCCTTCCTTAATTGGGATAACACAGCAGGCTGGTCCCCTGGAGCTCTACCCACCTTTCCTTAGTTTACTGTCACCCATAGTTGAAGTTATTTTGAAGGTAGCTTCCATTACCTCTACTTGTGCAGGTTGTGATCTCTCTCAGTAGAAATAGGCAACTAGTTCTGGGGCTGCTTAGGCACCCCTCCAGCCCAGGGCTTTTTTCTCTTTCTCTTAATATTTTCCCCTTAAGATTCTTGTTCATTTCTCTCAGCATCAGTTCATGCAAGTCTCTCCAGGCCTCTCTGAAATCGTCCTGCAGGAAGTTTCTTACAGAACAATAATATTCCATAATATTCATAACCAGGAGATCATTATACACCGCAACAACAATACTATATGATGATCAATTCTGATGGACGTGGCTCTCTTCAACAATGAAATGTTTCAAACCACTTCCAATTGTTCAGTGAAGAAAGCCATATATACCCAGAGAGAGGGATATGAAATGTGGACCACAACATAACATTTTCATACTCTCGATTGATGTTTGCTTACCTTGTGTTTCCTTTCTCTGATTTTTCTTTCTTGTAGATAAAATTTTTCTTGCACAACAATAAGTGTGGAAATATGTATATATATATATGTGTGTACATATATATATATATATTCAATTTGTCAAGTATTTTATCATAATTAACATGTAGTGGATATCCTGCCATCTAGGGGAGGGGTGGAGAGTAGGGGGGAAAAATTTGTAACAGAAAGCTTTGTAAGGGTTAATGTTGAAGAATTACCCATACATATGTTTTGCAAATAAAAAAATAAAATTAAAAAAAAAAGATTCTTGTTCTTCCCCTTGAGATTTTTGCCCTTCCCCTTTTCACCCCTTGAAGGAGAGGAGGAACTGAGCTTTCAGTATCAGTCCCACAGCTGGAACCAGCAACATTGGTGAATCTCTGGTTACAACAGATTGTTTGGGAATTGTAGATTTAGATTTGGAAGGAACCTTAGGAAGAGAGTTCAACACTCTCAATTTGCAAATTAAGAAACTGAGGCTCAAAGAGAAATTGTCTGTGGCCAAGTACCTATACAGATATATAATTTTAAATTGTTGAATGAATTTATTTTTTAAAAGTAGTGTTTTAAAGAATATTTTAGGAAAGATTTCAAAATGAGACTTGTTTCTACTAATGACTCATTCATTATTTGTGGTAAAAACTAGTAGTGATTTTTATACTGAAAACTTCATAATGTACAAATTGTGATATATGTAAATTAAAAATCAAAATCAAAATATTCCTTGCAAGTATGTTTTTAATAGTCTTGTCCTGTAAATATTTTACATGGTATGTCTGAGCAATGAGTAGAAGAGGTTTATTCAGGCATCATGTTAAAAAAAATAAACTTACTAAAAATTAGAGCTATACAAATGTGGAATGGGCCTCTGTGGGAGATATTAGATTTCTCCTCACTGGAGGATTTTCAGGCAAAGACTATTTGTAGTGTATGTTATAGATTGAATTTTTACTTCTGAGTAGATTGGACTCCAAAGTATCTTCTAACTCAGATTCTCTGATTCTGATTTTTACATGCTTAACATACAAAAATCAAGCTAATATCATTTGTTTCCTATGATGAATTCAGAATTTAGAATACATTTCATTGTTAGTTACATGCAGGAATTTTAAAGTTATCTAGCCTTTATCTCTTCAGTTTGTGTAGTTTCTAAATGAACCGCATCATCAATAATTTATATGCTAGACTTTCTTCGATTTCTTTGTTCTTCTTAGCCTGACCTTTATTTTTAATGTTACTGACTTTGGGTTGTTGTTGTGGTGGTGGTGGTTTTGTAAGGTCAACAAAATTTTATTTTTTTAAATTTTTATAATTTGTATGATTACCCCTTAATTAACTCAATATCAAAATGCAGACTCAAGCTTTGATCTTTATTTGTGAAAGCCACATTTAGAAAAGAAATGATATTTGATGCTTATTTCATTTGGTTTCACTGAGAACAGGTTCATAATTAAAAAGAACTTGAAGTATATAATCATAGATACAAATCATTGTATATTTTTCATTCATCATTTTAAATTCCAGGATTTCTGGTTTATCATCTAAATCTCTATATAAATATCTAGATGTCTAGACAAGTATTTGTCTAATCACATACATGTCTACATACATACATATGTCTCTGTGTCTATACATAATACATATATATTTATATTCATATACACATTGAGAGAGATTTGTCAGAATGCTAATTTAACTTTAGATATTTCAATATTTAGGGCTTTTTTATTGTAAAGTAATAGCTAATTTTAAATGCTAGTGCTTTTAAGGAGGTATTACTTAAACTAGGACTCTAGTATTTATGTCTGTAGGAGTTTTAAATTAGGTTGTAATCCAGACCAAAAAAACAAAACCACCTGAAGTGAAAACAACTTTGAAAGCAGCTTAAAGACTACCCTCTTTTTAGGATAAGAAATTATGGTACAAATAAAGAATATTAAACTAAAACTAACCCATATTGTTTTAAAACAGATGTGAAGGCTGACAATATTTCAGAGCCTGCATCATGAATCAAATGACATCACTAATAAGAAACTGATTACTGCATGTAGTAGGAAGAATGGAGATTTAAGAATATTTTCCTAGAAAATGTATATAAAGATTTTTATTCTCTGTAATTGAAAAAGTTTATCTGTGATCTCCAGATTATACCTTTGAAGTTTTAATTTTCTTTGACCCTAAAAAAGCAAACCAACTTTTCATTGTTAAAAAATAGTAATTCCATTTATATAGAATGTTAAGATTTGCAAAGTACTTCATGTATTGTTCTATCTTCACAACAATATTCTGAGGGAGATGCTATTATTATTTTTATTTTACATATTGGGAAACTGAAGCCAAGAGAAAGCTTAGTAACTATCTGAAGTATGGTTTGAACTGTAGTTTTACCATCTTTTGAAGTACAGGGACCTAACCTATTCATCATGCTACCTTGTTGCCCAGAGACCTAGAAAAAGTTTGAGAATATAAAGTTCAAACTTCTTTAAGTATATTTGAAAATTTTTGCTTTAGTGTTCTTTTTTAAAAAGATTTATATGTAAGAAAAGAATGGTATATGCCTGTTTTTCAAATCATTTTAACAAGTATTTGTTGAGCACCAGACACATAGACTTGTAGATGTTTTAATTGTTTAAGTTTATAGGAAAAATTGAGATATCTCAGTTTTAAGAGCTCTCATAAGTTACCTAGTTCAGCCCTTACCTAAGCAAGGAATCCTTCTGCTTCCCACCTGATGTAAGGTTATGAAGCCTTTTGCAAATTACCAGTAAGACAAAAACCTTCCAAGTAGGTCCAGTTCACTTCTGGATACCTGTAGTTGTTATTTAGGCATTTTTGACATCTAGCCTAAATTTACCTCCTTTGAGTTTTCTTAGCAACAAAGAAAAAACAGGTTAATCCCTCTTTCCTTTCAGCAATACTGAAAGAAGTTTTAGGTAAGAATGGAAGGGCCAATTATGGAATTCTTTGAATAATTAAGTTTGGAACAACCCGGAAAGGAGAGGAAAGGTTTTGACTTTAGAATGGTGTAAAATAAGGATAGTTTATTTGATAATGGTATTACATGAGAAAGAAAGATGAGTCGTGGTAAATAACTGGCCAAAATTATGAGCTGAACCTCAAACCCTGATTTGATGTGAAGAAAATAAGAATAGAATTGTGACTTGAATCTATGAAGTAAAAAAAGTTGAGTAAAGGTTCTAAGCTCAGTGGCCGGGGAAAAATAGTGATGATAGGGTCAAAAATAGGAAAGTGGAAAGGGTGCCTGATTTGGACAGGAAAATAGAGTATTCACTTTTGCACATGAATTTGGGTGATAGAGACATTCAGATGGAAATATCTAGTAATTATCTAGTAAGAAATTGGATTTTTAGAAATGCTTTAGAGGTGATGGATTTATAACTACATAGATGTCTATTGGAAAGCCTCTACCACAGGTTATCTGCAAGTTCTCAGCAGTACATTGGGGATAATTTTATGGTGTAGAAAACAGTGCAGTTAACTAGGATGAGCATCCTTTTTTTTAGTTTCCTAGGGTGACCTTGGGGGAAAGTGATTATAAATCAGAATTCATTATCTTAATAAAAAGAAGAGGAATTGGCAAAATTAAGGGAATAAATGTTGAGTATATTTCAGCACACTCCAAATAATTTAAAAGAGATATTATTAATCAATTATAGCAATGATAACTGACATTTATATAGCACCTTACATATATTATCTCCTTTGATTTGTTTGTGTAGGAGGCAGTTGAGGGCGCCATAATGCACAAGTCACTTAACTTCTATCTTAATTCGAAGGAGATGGATTACAGGTGCTTTATATAAAGTACAAAAGTCCTATAAAGTTGGAAGAAATTATATTAAAGGCAACAATTCCACTTCCCCTTCCATTCAGTAAAAGCATAGATGAATTATTCCTTTGGAACATCTGAAAAGAATTTGACTCTTCTGTTTTCTATAGCTATACAAAAATGTTATGTCCCACATTTGTTTGCCTAGAACTTCAATGAATTTAGCAAGCTTTTGTTTCTTTTATTTTTTGCTCAGAATTATTATCTCAAGGAACTGTAACATGGGCAGAAACTTGGAAGCACCTACTTCCCAAGATTGTTGTGAGGATCAGATGAGATAATAATTTTAAGGTGTTTAGCCCAGTGCCTACCACATTGTAAGCACTGTGAATGTTAGTTACTATTACACATTATAACATTCTAAAATTTAGTTCTTGTCTGCATTTATTTTGGACTTGCAGAGCATTTAGCTTACAATATTCATAGAAAAGAAAAGATTGTTATGATCAATTGTGAGAGATTCATATATATTTTTGGCTGATTTTTCACTTTTACCTCTTGGAATCCTGGGCTTAAGTCAAAATTTTCTTCTAAGAATCCTCTGGGAGGTTTTTCCCCAGGATCCGCTCTTTATCTTTATTGCTTAGTGTCTCCTAAGATTGCTTTCTATTTATACCAAATACTGTTGTTGTTTAGCTATGTCTGACCCTTTGGACTTCATGGCTCCAAGGTGTTATCTTGGCAAAGATTCTGGAGTGGTTTGCCATTTTCATCTTTAGTGGATTAAGACAGAGGTTAAGTGACTCATGTACCAAAGTATCCCCACTTGCTTTCTGGGCATATAGGGTCAAGTGACTTTCTCAGGGTCACACAGCTCCTAAATGTGTGAAGCTAAATTTGAACTTAGGTATTCCTGATTCCAGACTCAGCACTTAATATGCCAAGCCAGCTAACTGCCATGCAAAATAAACACATATGTATGTGTGTGCATATGTATTATGTAGACCCACAGATATATGTAGCATGTATACACACACATACATGTGTGTATATTAAATGCATATTGCCTTTCCGTTTAGAATGTGAGCTCCTTGAGTGCAAGGACCAAGTTTTAGCCTTTGTATTCCCAATGCTTAGCACAATGCCTGACAGCTGTTAGGTACTTCATAAATACTTGTTGACTAACTTATTTGCTGTTAGATAATAAGTCAACTAGATGTAGCCAATGGAAAAACTATCAAGTGAGCAATACCATTCCTAGAGTGATTTTTAAAGTTTTGGCAGGGAAAACTCATGACTCTATTCTATATTGGTAACTAATGAAAATGAAGAAAATAACCTTTTTTTTAGTGAAACTGTCCTTGAGTTTGAACAAATGAATTGAAGGCTATTGAAATAGAAGAAATAAGTTAAGAAAAGAAAGGAATGTAGGGCATTTATTTATTTTTAATTTAAAAACTAGTTGTTTTAATGGATTCGTTTTTATCTGTATTTATAACCTGTCCCTACCATTGCTCCCCATTAAACAAAAAAAAAACCGCACAAAAATAAAATCCTTATTTATTTTTAAGAAGATACTGTGATGCTGCTTAATTAATACTGCTTTAGCCCAGTTGATCACCTATGTGTGTGTGTATATATATACATAATTGAGCACAATTGAGTTATTAGAAGACTTGGCTTTATCAAAAATTAAAATACTTTCAGTAGTTTTTTTAGTAGAACAAGTATATGTAGTTATGTAATCTTGCCAAAAGGAAATGGGATCTATTTCAACTTCTTCCTGTTTCATGCTTTATTTACAATAACTTTAAAGGGCTTCATCGTTTTTTATTAAATTTAGTGGATATGGAAAAACTTTTAAAGTTCAATTTCTTGTTTAGGCCACCATGTTATTGTTACAGAGAGAAATCTCACAAAGAAAAAAATGGCTCTATATCTGAAAAACAAAGTGGGCATATTACCAGAAACATTTATAGCAGTTAAAAACTGTCTTTTTACTGAGTATTGGTATTCAACATTCTTCACTTGATTTATAAACAGATATAATTTCTTAGCTCACTAGAAATGGATGCTGTATTGTATTCCTAGTGACTGAGCAGTCACTGTCTTCATTACTCTGCTTTTGTTTCTGGACTGATAATATATGTGTGTGGGTGTGTGTGGGGAGGTGTGTGTGTTTCACAAAACAACTAGTAGAAAGATTTTGAACATAGTTTTGGTACCTGAAGAGTTAAATATCACTTAACCAGAAAGCTTAGCCGGACTATCCCATTACCCTTAATGCTCTTGAGATTTTAAATGTAATTGCAGAATTTTTTTTTAAATTTTATGCATTTTTTTAGAGTACACATTGTTTTATGAATCATCTTGGGAGAGAAAAATCAGAACAGAAAGGAAAAACCAGGGGAGAGAGAAAAAAACAGAAAAAAGAAGTGAGCATAACATGTTTTATTGCAGAAAGTATAATCAGACTAATGACTAGTGTTATTAAAAATTGCAGACTCCGGGAGAAAATGACTGAAGATTATAAGTGACAAGAGAAAGTACTTATATTTTTAAAAGGAAGAGAATTATGTTAAATACCTATAAATTCATCATAAATTTCTGGAGAAAAGCGTAGAAAATTTTTATCAAAGTTAGTTTGTAAATGGTTTCAGTAGTGTATTTGGTAAATCTTTAGAACAACTCCTGTTAACCTAATTTCATCCTATTCTGTGTTATCAAAAAGAATAAAAGAATATTTGCTTCTAACTCTTACAAGGCTCTTGATATGGTACCGAATGACCTGTCTGATCAAAAAAGCATGGCTCCTAAACCACTTAAGCCATGGTTATCATTATATATCGAGAAGCAGGTAATAAGATGCATGCTGCCCGAGGCAGTTTGGCACCCTTTGGTGTTTAATGATTGTTTTATCTTTGTAGTTATTGAAAAGATACTGTTATTTTCATATGAAGACAATACTTCTGCCTCTCAAGTGAGCAGATTTTGAGTTATGTATCCTGTTGGGGGTAACTGATCTTCCTTAATCCATGTCTTGTCCTTGAGTGACCCCCATAAGCATGCACTTAGGCAAAATGCCTGGTTGTCTATAAGGTGTTGGTCATGGAATAAGTGAAACTGAAACAAATATGTCATGCATAACTTTGTTTTTGCAAGTTCTCTAGATGAATGTTCTATATAGCTCAGGAGCATTATTATTAAGTTTGTAAATGACAAGTTGGAATGGATAGCACTTTAAAACATTACAATTCAGTTGGATATATTAAAGGAGCAGAAATAAGGCACCAAGAGAATGTGTTTCACCTAACACTGGTGTAGAAAAGTTACCCAAGGACAAGAAAAGAATAATAAAACAGAAAAGGATGAGGCTCATAGCATTTTGTGCTTTGATTATCAGTCAGCAGTCTGATGACTATGTCAAACTTCAGTCCTGGCCTCCACGAAGAAATCATTCTGCTACACGGAGCACTGGCCAGATCCTTAAAATACTGTGTTCAGTTCTAGATTTTACAACTGTGAGAAACTTAAAGCTGGTTGAAAGGAAAACCACAAATATGAATAAAAGCCTGTAAAATAATATCTTTAGGGCAATTTAATACTGATCTTCAAAAACATGAAGACTTTTATATAGATGGTGACCAGCTGTTCTTCTTCATTGAGGAGAGAACAAGATGCAGCCTTCTTTTATTATGGCATGAGAAGGTTTAGATTATATATGAAGCGTGTCCTGACAAAACTGCTAAACATTGGGATATGTTATTCAAGGAGAGCCTAAGGAATGTTTTACTTTGAAGAACTTTAAAAATAGAAATGATTCTTATCATTTAGGATGCTTCACATAAGCTCTTATCTAGAGATAAGAGACCTGAAAAGTGGGGGGTGACTGGGAGCAGTATTTTGCTGAGTACTTTTTGACTATTATATAGTGGGTCTTAAAAAATTTAGCTCTGATTTTTGGGGAAAGAGGATGAAATAGCCATATTTATATAACATTTTAAAAGTTACAAAGCATTTGTTTCACAACAAATTTGTGAAGTGAATACTACCAAGTATAATCCACAATTAATAAATGATGAAATGAAACTCAGTGATTTGCCAAGGATAGTGAATATTAAGTACTGGACTTAGAACTTCAACCCAAGTACTCTAACCCTTGTTTTTTCTACCATATCATGTCCTGCTAATGTTTAGGTTGAAGTGCATTTATACTGATTCTCAGCCCTAATTCCTCCAGAATGATTTTTTTTAAAGCTTTGCAATATAGTTAAGTGTGTCACATAATGAATTCCTTATTTGTAGGCATTGTGCTAGGGTAGCACAATATTGATTATTCTCAAATAAAGAAGCAAATGTATGCGTCTGCCTCTAGGGGGCGCAACCACTTTTATAAAGAAAGTCAGTGCCTTTACTTATGGACTTCATCTCATTATATTTGTTCTAAAGGTTTATGGGTTTGTTAACTGAACTGCTGACCAGGCCCCAGATGATGATGGGGATAATAGATTCTTGGCAGTATGTGAAGGTTTTGTTATTATTGGTATATGAGAACAGGCAAAAACTTGTAGAGGAAAAACAAAACCCAACATTTGTGGAGAAACAGAATCCTAATTCCTAAATGTAACACCTCTTCCCACTTTACCCACTAAATGGACTATGCTATTACATGTAAAATTCAGTAGTTCATAGCTCTGTTTCATAAAAATAGCACATTTTTAAATTTTTCATTTTATTGATTCTCTCTCTCATTTCTGCTCATTTCCTCATGAAAAAACAAAATGCATCTGATGAGGGTCACCTCACTTATGACAGTGCTCACAGTATTCTTTCCCAATAGTTCTTTGCCTCTTTGTAGTAAGGAGGAAGGTATATTTCATCTTCTCTTCTTTAGGACCTTAATTGGTTTATCTTTTAGAGTTCACCTTTCTTTTTAGTTCTATGTATATTATGGTAGTCATGGGGGCACCTAGGTAGTACAAATAAAGTGCTGGATCTGGTACCAGAAAGGTTACTCGTCCTGAGTTCAAATGTGGTCTCACATACTTATTAGCTGTGTGAGCCAGGGTAAGTCACTTAACCTAGTTTGTTTCAGTTTTCTCTTCTATAAAGTGAGCTGGAGAAGAAAATGACAAATCATTCTATTTTTTTTTTTTTTTTTTGCCAAGAAGACCTCAAAAAGGAATTGTGAAGAGTTGGATATGACTGAGGTAATTCAACAACAATAGTCATAGCAAACATTGTTCTCTTGGTTTTCCTTGTTTCTCTTTGTATCAATTCATAAAACACTTTAACTTCTCATATTCATAATTTATTTCCACAGAATAGCATTCTATTACATTTAAATGCCATTTCTTCCCTCATTATTTCACATACACTGGGCACTCACATTGTTTCTAATTTTTCTTATCAAAAAATAATGCTGCGTTAAATGTCTCAGTAGGTTTCTTTATTTTTATTTTTCTTCTAAATTTCTATTTTTTTTTTTAGTTCTTTGGAGATTGTGGCCAATAGTGGGCTCCCTGGGGCAATAGATATGAAGCAGTTGAGTTCCTTTTCTTTCATAATACCAAATTGATGAGAGTTGGAAGGTACCTTAAAGGCCATCTAGCCCCACTCTTTCATTTTAGATAGAAGGAATTGAGGTCCCAAAAGGCTATGTTGAGTCAAATTGTATAAATTGTGCTACATTTCCACTAAATTTTACAAAGTGACCTACCTGAAGATACAAAGAAAATAAATGCTAGAGCCAGAATTCGAATTTCACCTATCCTTTGACTTCACACCTGACACTTTTTCTCCAATTGTTTTCTGGACTAAACAGACCACTGCTCCATCAAGAATGTATTAACATGCCCATCTTTACATATCTCTTCCAATACTAATTATTCCCATATGTTGTCACCTTTTCTTATTTGCATAGCACGAGCTGAAACCTCGGAATTATTTTGTTTCTATTACTGTTTAGTGATGAAGAACATGTTTTAATGCAGTTATTTACAGTTCATGATCTTCTCTGGAAATTTGTTCCTAGCTTTTGACCATTTGTTTATAGGGAATGGTTCTTGGTGGTGGTGATAATGATGGTGTGAATATATACATATATATACATATACATGTGTATTCAAGTCTTCCCTAAATCTTATTAGAGCTTAAAGTTGTGCTGAGTTGGAAGCAGTGTATATTTTGATTATAAGATTATTTAATATTAATAATTTATGTAATAATAATAATAATAAAGTTGAGGGCACTTTACCATTTTTCTTCTATCCTAATTGATTTTATTTGTGAAAAGCTCTTGAATTTTATGTAGCAAAGTTGTCTGATTTGTTTTTGATGCTTCTCACTCTTCCTTGTTAAGAATTTTACTTTAGTCCACAGTTGTCAAAGTGCTCTTGTGCTTCTGTCTCTGTCTCTCTGTCTTTCTGCCTCTATCTCTGTGTGTGTGTGTGTGCGAGAGAGAGAGAGAGAGAAGTGATCTTTGATATGCACATTATATAGCTATTTTAGCTTATTTTGTGACATAATGGTATTAGATATTGGTCCAAATCTAATTTCTGCCAACTACTTTCCAATTTTCCCGAATAGTTTTTTGCCAAACAAGGAGCCATTCCTTAAAAGATTTTGTTTTAACCCTAGGCTAATGTAATACCTGCCTTTTATTTTTCTAGTCTATTAAACAGATAAGCTTTTTTGTATTTTTTTTTTAACCAGTATTGCTTTATTACATAGTTTGAGTTCTGGTCATGCTATGCCCTTTCCTTTGCTCTTTTTTTCTATTATTTTCCTTGATTCTAGATCCTTTGTTCTCCCAAATTAATTATTTTGTCAAATTCTAAAAAAAGAATCTCCCTATTAGTTTGTATAATACAAAATCAACTATAGCATTTATAATCTATAGTTTTTATTATGTTAGCCATGACCCTAGTCAATATATAATTATTATATATGGCCTGACCATGAGCAGTGAATATCTTTCCTTGTATTTCCTTTTATGAAAGGAAAAGTGTTTTGTAGTTGTATACACAAATCTTCTGTATGTGTCTCAGTAAGTTAACTCCCAAGTATTTCTATATGTTCTGTAGTTATTTCAAAGGGGATTTATCTTATGGGTTTATCCTGATTTTTTCTTGGCATTCTATAAAAAAGCTGATGGTTTTTGTAGTTTTATTTTGTATCCTGCTGTTTGGCTGTAATTATTTAAATTTGTTTCATTGCTCAATTTGTCATCATATCTATGCATGTAGGAATACCTTCATTATTGTTAGTGTTTGTGCTATTAAATTTGTTCTCTCATTGCTATAAGAAAATTTCTAGTATAATTCTAGAATTATGTCAAATAATAATGAGAAGAGGGTACCATCCTTACTTTATCTCTACTTGTGAGTTAAATGTAGCTTTCATAGTTCCATTTATATCAAAAATTAAAAATATTTATATTTAAAATCAGCTAATATATTAATTATTCTCTGACTAAACTTTTAATATATCAAACAATCCAGGTCACATATCTTACTGTTCATCAAAAGAGAAAGTGACTTTTGAGTTTATGGAATCATAGGATATTTATAGCTGCATCCTTTTGTTTAAGTGACTCACCCAAAGTCATCTAGCCAGTTGGGGACAGAACTACAACTAAAATTTTGGTCTTATCATCCCCAGTTTGTACATCAAAAATGCTTATATTTTTAGTTTTCTTCCACTTTCCTTCTTTATCATAGGAGAAAAAAGTTGGACTGGAAAGAGAGATTAGAGAAGGAGGAAATTCAGTTATATCCATAATCATGCTAGATGGATAGGATTTAAGTTAACTATTAAGATGCTTTCAAGTTTAAGATCTTTTAGTATAAGGAAGAGTGATTAAGGTATCTGAGATGCAACAGTGTTATAATTGTATATTGGAAAGAATGATGATGTTACCATCAGAAATAGGAAAAGGGGTAAGGTGGATTCAGAAGGAAGTAGTAGTTCCATTTTGGACTTGTTTAGTTTGAAATATCTACAGGGATGTACATTTGGTTTTCAGGACACATAATTTTGGGAATCATCTGCATTGAAATTATAATTGAATCTCTGGAAGTTGATGAAGGAAAGCAACTGTGTAAGAGTTTCAAGATGCCTACCCTTAGTGGGCAGGAGGCCAGGATCCAGTAAAAGTAAAAGTGTCTGGGAAAGACAGAAATTAGACAGGCAGAATCAGAATGGAGAGAGCAGTAACACTGAAGGTAGAGGAGGAGAGAAGGATCCAGAAGTGGTTCATAGAACATGCCAGAAGTCATGGAGATGTCAAGATTTAAGACTGAGCAAGAGCTATTTGAATTTATCCATTAGAAGATAATGGATGAAAGTTTCCTTTGAGTGTTAACATAGCTTTCTCATTCTTCTTGCAGTTATTTTTGAATAGTTATTCCTCCAGTAATTTATGCTCTTAGATTAATTGGATTATTATTTTTATTATATTAATATTATTATTACATTAATTGGATTAATATACTGTGTATATTTGCTTCTTTGTTTTATCTACTCTTGTCTAATAAATCTACTTTTAAGTTTTTCTGACCAGTACCTAATGCTTTTGGTGATAACGGTTTCAAAATATTGTTAGAAATCTGGTAATAGTTGACCTCCTTCATTCCTACTTTTTTCATTGTTTTATTTGAAATTCTATATCCTTTCCTTTGAATAAATTTTGGTAATGCTCAGCAACTTCCATTCTCCCCTCTTTGACTATCCCCATCTCTACGTCTTTCTATTCTTCTTTCTTCCATTTTCCCTCTTCTTCACCATTCCTCTTCCCTTCTTTTTCCCCTCCTTTCCTCTACCTTCTTCTCTCTCCTCTTTTTTCTCCCTTCTTCCTTCTCTCTCCTTTTATTTTCCTTCTTTCTTTTCCCTTCCTTTTCTTTCCCTCCTTTCCTTCCCCCTCTTGTTTCACTTCTATCTTGATTCCATCCCTGGCATTTATGTCCCTTTCTTTCTTTGCTCCCCCTTTCCCTCTCACATTATCTCTACACTTTTTCTTTTTCTGTCTCTTCCTCCCTCCTCTCTTCTTTTTCCTCTTCTCTCTCTCTCCCCTCCCCATTTGTCTCATTCTCTTTTTTCCTCCTTTTACTTTCCCTCTTTCATCTTCCTTTCTTTTCCTTTTCTTCCTCATCAATTTATTCATGTGTTAAATGAAAAGGTTGGTTTTGATGTCCTCTGAAGTCCCATTCAGCCCCAAATTGGTGAACCTATGATGCAGTAAATGAAGCCTTTAATTAAAAATCATAAACATGTTGATACTTCCAAAGCATTCTCCCTGTATATGCAGGTCCAAATTCTTGCTTTTCTGCCTAAGATTCCTCTACAATGTTTATACTTAATGCTGTCAGAGACAACATTTTTAAGTATAACCATATTATTATTATAATAATGAGCATATTAAGTATAACCTTCTGAGGAAGGTTAGGAGATTGGAGGAAAAGAAAACATCCTGCTCTCTTCTGTCATCTTGGCTGGGCAGTTTAATATTTCTCTGATTCCTCTTTGGCCTGCTTCTCCCCTCTCTATCTCCAAGAAGTTTTCTTATGCATCATCTCAACATGTTGACTTAATAGACTGGGCTTCATATTGGATGAGATTCATCATTGTCTTCTAGTATCAGCTCTTCCTTCCTGATTTTCAAATTTACATGCAGTGGTCATTAACTCAGTTATTTTTAGGTGAGCCAATCTGTATCTACAATGTCTATCTACAGTGATGCACCAAGGATTCAAAGTGGTATAAAACATTGTTTCTATTCTTCAGAAATTAAAATCTACTTGGAGAGACATAATCTGTGAATAAAATATAACAGTTTATACCATTTATGAAAATTGGTATATGTTAAGCTATTTGATGGACTGCCACATGGAAGAGAGATAAGATTTGTTCTTCATGACCTTAGAAGACAGAATTTAGAGTAAGGGATAGAAGGTTTCAAGAGGCAATTAAGGTTTTGAGGTATGGAGAATTTTTCTAATAAATGAAATTATCCAAAGGTGGAATAAGTGCTTTGAGAGGTAGTGAGTTACCTATAACTAGAGGTATTCCAGCAAAAACTGGATGACTACTTGTCATGTATTTTATAAAAGGGACAGGCTCATTCAGGGTTTGTTTGGGCTATAAATAGCCTATTAGAGTCCAATTCTGAGGGTTTTTTTTTAATATATTAAGAAGTACAAGGAACAAGTATCACAGGAATGTAGTAGAGTGATTGCTAAAGATTCATGTGCTCAAGGAAGGCTTTCCAGAGGAATTTATATTAGATCTCCTAAAAAGGGTAGAATTTAGATTAAATATAGAAGAATGGAGACTTCAAGCAGGTGAAATGTCATAAGAATCATCTTTTTTAAATGTAACTGATTTTGCAAGGTTATTCGGGGAGCAATGTGATGTAGTTAGACTGTGGGGAAATAATGGAAGTTAATATTTTAGACATTGACTGTAGCCGTATTGTACAGATACTGAAAGCAATGCCAAAAACTTTAGATTTATTCTTGAGTGAATTGGAAACCATTGGAGGGGAGATAATAGAGGAGGTACCAAAAAGCTGTGAAATCAAGAGGGGAATTTGATTTTGAAAGCATTAACTAAGCTTTAAATATATTGAGTCTCAGATGGCAGAATTCAGGAGTGACCACTAGGGACTAGGGGGTATTTAAGGAAAAATATGACTCCTATTTGAAAAAAATTAGAAAAACAGGGAAGTGTGGTCAGAGAATATCAATTGGGGAGAATAATCATAAACAAAAAGCATGGAGATGGAATAAGCACAATGAACATTCTTGGAATAGTAAGAGTTGAGTCTGGCTGAATTGTAGAGCTTTTTTGTTTAGAAAGTTATAGGTAGAGATCAAAGAATGAAGTCTTTACTCTGAGGAAAAGGACTTTGGATTTTGCCCTGGAGGAGCCTGTATCTATGTGGCATGGTGAAAGTGATAGCTTAGGAAGGTTAGTGTACTGGCATCCTGTAAGAAAACGTACACTCATACTCCAGGAATGAAGTGATATAAACTCAAATTGATGGTAGCAATGTGAATGGAGAAGAACAAATTGGTGTAGGAAATACTGCCCAAAAGAGGAGGAACCCACAAGAACAAGTGATTGACTGCATGTGGTGCTAAAGGGAGAAGTTTTCTGAAATCATAAATGTTCCAAATCTGAGTGATTTGAAGAATTTTGGCAACTTTTGGTAGAAATACAAAATTTAGGGGATGAAACTAGCTTTTTGGGGAAAGATGTGCAGGGGAAACAGTCTGGTACAGAAGAAGAAGTCCTGAAGTTAGAATCATGGGGATTGAATGGGAATTTGCTAAGTACCTTAACTTCTGTAGAGCTCAGTTTCTGGGGCAGGTTGGTCTGCATGAGCCCTCAATTTCTTGCCTACTCTACATCCTCCTCTGTTGAGTTTTGTCATACTGAAAAGAGGGGGGCTTCAGTAGGTCACTACTGAGCAAGAGTTGGCCACCATAGGAATTGAGCTGAAGAATAAGTCTGGCAGACACTGAAGCTCTACAAGCATTCAGCCTTTCTGGATAGAGAAACTGTTTTGGGCAAATCAATTCCAGAATCTGAGAGGTGAGAAAGTCAGGATTCTAGGTACTAGAGAGAATGGAGTTGGTGAACTCTGGGCCTATGGCAGAGATTGTCTGCCAAGTGGTCTGTTTTTATACTTCTTGCTCTGTTTAGGTGGATTTGAGCACAGGATTAAATGTAACTAGAAACAAGGTAGAGGCTTGTAGGTGAACCTTTTTTTTTGGATTGAGGTAGGACAGTAATGGTAGAATCACCTTAAAAGTTGGGGATGACAGCAGTCTGACTGATAATGGAAAATGTGGGGCTAGGATTCTAAAGAGAGGGAACTGGGCTCAAGATGTAAATTTGACACAGCTGCTTAGTGTTAAGAAGTGTTGAGAGGAGAAATCTTGTGGAAAGGGATTGTAGAAAGAAAAGAACAAGGGATAAAAACTGAATGTGAGCCAAACTTGTTTGTATTGCTTTTCTAGATAGGTTCAGATTAATGTTCCTGTGGAGGGATGGACAACTGTAGGACCCTCATCTCCTTCCTAATAGCAATTAATATAATATGGTGACACATATGCATAAATGTACATTTAAACATACATACACATATATCTGTGTATATATGCACATATATCCATATTCTTTCTCTCCCCCTCCATTTCCCCCTTGCCCTCTCTCCTTTTCTGTCCCTCTTTGTCTGTCTCTGTCTTGCCTCTGGCTCCTGGCCTTGCCTAGTCTTTTGGCCCTGCCTTAAGGCATGAAGCCAGAGCAGCTAAGTGAGTTGTAGCTACTTGTGTGGTTGGTTGCTAGCCAGGAGCTTAAGCAGATGTTTCCAAAGAAGCTTCCCCTCACACCTGCCTAATTTTTAAAGGGTCTTTCAGGTTCATTTCACCCAACCACAAAAACTTGTAAAGATATTGTGATAAAACCTGAGCTATCCAGTACTTAGTAAAGCAGGATTCAACATTATCAGCAGGGATTTTGAAGTTGTAGAAGTTAATCAGAACAGAGGTCTCTGGACCATGTTATTTATTGTGGCATTGCTATGCTCAGAATGAGAAAATATTATAGGAATGGTAGTTTACATATTTGAAACCTGGGCCACATCCACATGTTCAAATATGGACAGTTCTAGCATTATTTTTGAAAATTGTTATTGAAAAATTCTACCTTAAAGTCCTAGAAATCATGTACTTATAGAAGTGGAAAAGTTATATCTAGTCAAAATAAATAAATCAGACACTAGTATGTAATCCTGAGCAAATCATTCCACCCTGTTTGCCTCAGTTTCTTTATCTGTAAAATGAGCTGGAGAAAGAAATGGCAAACCACTGCAGTTTCTCTGAGAAAACCTCAAATGAGGTCATGAGGAGGAAACAAACTGACTAAACAACCAAAAATACCTAGCAAATGAAAATGTGACCCCTTTGAGAAAATCCAACATATAAAAATCTACCCTTATAACAGATGTTATTTACATTACCAAATGATTCTTTGATTTACAAAATGATTCAACCAGCAGTTTGTTTTCATAGTGGGTCCCCTGGTGTATTTGAATGTTTGTTTATGACATTAACTACTTGATTAAGAGGCTGGGAGGCAGGGAAACTTCTAAGAGCCATTGTTAACTAGTGATCAGTAAGAAATGAAGAGATACAGAACCTCTGAATTAGTGAGAAAATATTACAGATATTTATCATGAAACTTTTTTTTAGTATCACATATATTATATGAAGTGAGGTATGAATCTATTAAACTGCCAGGGTTGGGGCTGGCAAATATTTAATTTAAATTTCTCCAGATTTTTGGTCTATCATTTATCTTTCTAAAGATAGTAACTGTAATCATAGTTTCTACAGTAGATGAAGTCATAGGAATCTGACTTTATTGCTTAAACTTGAAACATTTAATTCAGTCTTCCTAGTAGTATAGAGCTCTAAAAAGTTTATTTAAAAGCATATTTGAGAGAACAAATTTAGTGACCACTTTATAAAAGTCATTAAACATGACTAATTAAAAAAAAAAAAAAACATGGTTCCAGGTTTTTATCATAGAAAAGCATGCCATAAAATAGATTTCCTGAAAAATCAATTGTTGTGCAAATGTGTTGTCTTAGTATTTTTTAATGTACTGAAACTCGATACCCAGCTATACCAGTGGTTATATAATCTCATTGTGGGCATAGAGGCAGCTAAATAGTATAGTGGATAAAGCACCAGGTCTGGAGTCAAGAAAACCCGAGTTCAAATTTGGCCTCCCACACTTACTACTTGTGTGACCTAGGGCAACTCAGCCTCTTTTTGACTCAGTTTGCTCATCTGTAAAATAGGGATAATAATAGTACTTTCAAGATTGTTGTGAAAATCAAATGAGTTAATTATAAAGTGCTTAGCATAGTGTCTGGCATATAGCTCTATAAAGTGTTTGTTGTTATTATTATTATTCTGTTTAGTGACACAAATAGCAACCCATTCATGCCTACCTATCATGTCTTCCCTTACATTCATTACTTGGCCCTTACTTTATATTGAGAATGCCAATCAAGACCTTGGTCTGTGAATTGTCCCATGTTCTTTCCATGTGACCTACACATTTTTAGAAAAATAAACTTTCTTTAACTGCTGCTTTTTAATGTTTCCATGTTACGATGTAGCCACATTGCGACTCTCTACCGTGCTTTGATCTTCATTTTCCTTTTTTTTTTTTTTTGCTAAAGCAATTGGGGTTAAGTGATTTTCCCAGGGTCACACAGCTAGGAAGTGTTAAGTGTCTGAGACCAGATTTGAACTCATGTCCTCCTGATTTCAGGGCTAGTGCTCTATCCACTGTGCCAACTAGCTCCCTAGCTGCCCTCCATTTTCCAATCTTTAGACACTATGATTTTCTATATCTCAGCCATATAGCAATGCTAGAAGCATAATATTAAATAATATGCAAATAAAAAATAGAATGTATAACAAGACTAGTAGAAGAAGATGGACCTTTGATTCATGGAGAATCTGGAATTATTAAAAGTTTTTCAGTTATCCAAGGAAAGCTCAATCCCACTTATTCTTCCTTCAGTTTAATTCTGAGTTCACTTCATTGTTCATTTGTTGGTCTAAACATTTAAATCTTTTGATAGGGTCTTCTGATTGTGTACTCAATAACATGGTAAAGTCTAGAAAACAGATGTTCATCCACTTTTTTCTATATGGTTAGGACAACCTCTTCACAAAAAGTATTCCAGGACTTGAAGCAGTCAGCACCTTCTTATTTGCAATTAGTAGTGTCTGAAGGGTCTCTCTATCGATAGGAAATCTTCCTTTGGCTAGGACTCTGCACAGAATCTCCTTCATAACAATGGTAAATACTTCTGGTGAGCATATAGCCAACTTGTTTTGTGCTGTTTGACATTAGTGATCAGATCTGGTTATTAGAGGTTATCTCAATTATATCTTATGAAAAGCTCTAATGGAAACCAAAGGAAATGTTTAAAAATAAAAAAGCAACAGGTTTGTGTACAAGGAATGTACAGAAAGAAATGGGTTTTCTGGAGAAGAGAGGGAAAATGTATTTCTTGTCTTCATATGGGTGTGGGAGTCTAGCATCACAAAGTGAGTCTGCAGTCACATAGTACTTGTCACTTGTAGACCTACAACCTTGTAGATCTGGGGGAAAAAAAAGTTTGGACATGTCCTCCTGCATGAAGCTGATTAAGAAAGATTATTGTTATTATTTTGTCTGCTCACATTCATCTTTAAGTAGCTGGTCCATCTGCACTGCTTTCACTGTAAATGAGAATTTCTAAGGTAATATTTTCTCCAAATTTCAATTTGTTTTTTTTTTTTTTTCATCAAGTGCAATGAGTTCTTGTGTTCTTTCATTTTTCAGTCAGTATCTTGTCAGTAAAGGTGTGGTCTATCATGGGATATTACTTGTAAAAGCTTGCCTGTTTATTTTTAATACCCTCACTGAGGGTCTCATGTGTGTATATTCTCATAAGAATTTTGAGTAGATTAGAAATTATGATTATAGATTGAGAGTTTTTGATATTTCAGTTGACACCTCCTCCTTTTTCATATATAAGGAAGTCTGAGATTTCTTTAAACACTTTGGGTATCTTCTCATTCTTCAGATACCTTCAGAACTGATCCCCAAATCTCCTCAAAACTGTTGTCTCTAGCATGAACTTCCTTTGTGTATATTTGTTCTAGTTCAGCTGCTTTTCCTATCTTTATTTCCTCCAGTTCTATTTCTGCTTCTAGACACACATCTGGCCCTATGATGTTTGAATTCTCTGTCCTTGGTGATAAAATAATTTTGTTATAAAAAATTCTTGGATCTTTATATTTTTAGACTGTCCTCTTTCAAGTTTCATATTTAAAGGCCCCTAGCATGACTTTTAGTGTAGTCTCTCTAGACAGCTTCCTTTAAGCAATTTTTTTCATTCTGCTGTTCATCACAGTTTTATGAGGTACTACTGCTCATAATCTACCATTCTTCATGAGATTTTGTTGGTTCATATTTCAACGTAGCTATCTATTGCAATTTGGTTTGGTGAAGTAAATATGTTTGATTTTTAGGCTCTTTTATTCTCCATTTTATAGTAATTGTTTTATATCTATTAGGTTATTGTTGGATTATTACTGTTGATGTCTTCTCCACCTATTTTCCATTTTTATATCAATGTTTTAAATTAGGCTAGACACCTTATCTTTTTCACATTTTTATTCTTCTAGCTTTGTATTAATTTTAATCCTTGCTCTTTTAAGTCAGTGGTTTGACTATATTTATATTTGATTCTGGAGTATTTCTCAAATCAATAATGAATAATTTTATCTTTTTTCTTGTTTTTTAAATTTTTATTTTTATTTTATTTTAAATTTCAATTTTCTTACTTCCACATACCTATAAATATGTTAAGTAAACAAATTTCCCAATTAGGTGTGTCTGGGGAAAAAATACTTCTGTCTGTACTTTGAATCCATCAGTTCTCTGGAAGTAGATAAGCATGTTTCACAATGAATCTTTTGGAATCATAGTTGGTTTTTGTTTTATTAGCATTCCTAAATCTTGATTAAAGTTTCTATGTCTTTTAAAGTCATCTATCTTTACAGGTATTGCTGTTATTGCATAATTTTTCGCTTGGTTCTGTTCACTTCATTTTGCATTATTTCATACTGATGCAGTCTTCCTAGGTTTTATTTCCTTCATTTTTTTATAGCACAGTAGTATTCTCCTATTTATATACTTGTTCAGCCATTCTTCAGTTTATAGGTATCCTCTTAGTTTTCAGTTTTCTGCTACCACTATAAAGAGTTGCTATAAATAATATTTTTGTACAGAAGGGTCCTTTTCTCTTTCTTTGATATCTCTGAGGTTTGGACCAAGTAGCAGTATTACTAAGTCATAGGATATATGCATGGTTTAAAAACTGTTGTTCTGTTGTTTTCTGAATTTTGCTTCATCATTCATATATATATATATGTCTTCCCAAGTTTCTTAAAATTTATAATTTTTCATGGTATAGTAACATTCCATTTATATGCCAAAGTTTGTTTTGGGGGATTCCCTAATTGAAAGGTATCTGATTGTCTCCAATTCTTGTCTTGTCACACATACACACACACACACACACACACACACAAAAAAAAAAAAAAAAAGAAACCCAAAAACTATATTTTGGTATTTACTAGTCTTGCTTTTGTCTTCGGTTTTCTTTGGATTATATTTAGTAATAAGATCTGAGTTAAATTTTCTAAGCATAATTCCAATTGCTTTCTGGAATGTTTGGATGAAGTCACAGCTCTGCCAACAGTTTATTAGTATTTATATCTTCCTACTTACTATCCCTCTAATATTTATTGTTTGTGTCTTTTGTGATTTTTGCCAATTTTGTAAATAAAAACTTGAAGGGGTTTTGATTTGCATTTCCATTAAGGTCAGTAATTTGAAACAATATTTTAAAGCTTTTTTTTTTAAACATTGACCATATCATTGGGTAATTTTTTTTAATGTATGCATTCATTCCTTCTTACCAGCTTCCACTAACCTGCTTTTTTCATTTCATTGCATCTTAATGTCTTTTGAGATAATACTACTCACAATTTTTGTCTATCCTCCATATAATTTTTGTATATAAGTTCATATGCTAAAAGCATTGGAAACCAAACCATTATTAAAAGTATTCAATATAAAGTTTTTTTCCTTAATTAACATTTTCCCTTGTTATCTTAACTCCATTAATTTTGTTAGTGCAAAAATGTTTTATGCTAATTATTAAAAATTCTTTTTGTTGTATGTAATTAAGTTATGAATTTTTATTTTTTATTTGTCTTTATTTCTTGTTTGGTTAAGGATTTTTTGAATTTTGAATTCAAATTGTGTACTTATTTTTACTTTATTGTAGCATGTAGTATAAAAATTTATACTTAGCCTAACTTTTACCAAACTACTTACTGATTTTTGTTGCAGTACTTAGACAGGAAATTCTTACCCAATTTAGTTGCTTGTGAGCCTTTCTTATCTAGTGATTAGGCCATAAAGATTTTTAAGTATATCATTGGTACTTTTTTTTTTAAGCCAGTGACAACTGCTTTATAATGTAATTTGAGGTATAGCAATGCCTTTCTCTTTTCATTTTTACTTTGTTCCATTTGTTCTTTTGAGCTTCTAGATATTTTGTTCCTCCCAATGAATTTTGTTGTTATCTTGACCATCTTTTTAAACTCCACCCCCACCTCTAGGTTACCCCCCATTGTAGTTTAATATAGCATTAAAATGTAAATTAACTTAATTGACATAGTAGAAATGATCTTTCTTTCTAGCTTTGGATTCAAGATGAAACCAACTCTACTACTTAGTTTAAAGTGAGGCAGGTAACCTGCCTAACTCTCTCTCACTTAAGGCCAAGGCACTTGCATGTCATGGCATCACCTCCATGATGTCATGGTCCTCTTTGAGAATTAAGGACAAACAACAAGAAGAGCCCTTTTAATCAGAATGTGTGAGCTCCCCTTTCAAACAGCTACTACTTCCTTCTGTTTTCTGTTGTTTATTTGTTTTAATAGAAAGAATATGCAGATTATGATTTAGTTCTTGCATGGTACCTCGCTGCTCATTGGACAAGCATCTCAAATTCATTTCTAGTACCAACAATTAAGTTAATATGTGCAGATTATCCGAAAATTGGGTGACTTTTAATATTATCTCATTTTTCTCCTCATTTTGAAATTCCCTGTTGAAATGGAAGAGGGCTCACCCTGGACCAAAGGCCACTTAGCAATTTTCTTTTTCTCATGAGTCGGTCTAGCCAAAGAATTTATCATTGATATGAGAACCTAGTGGTAACAATCCCCTCTGTTCTTAGCTAGACTAACCCTCAGAAAGCAGACATATGCAATCTGTTGCTTTGGCTAGCTTTTCCAGAGTGGTAAAAGTACTTTGACTATACTGGTCACTTCTATACCCCAAAGAATCACTGCATCATGAGGATGATTAAATGATTAGTGTAAATTTAATAAAAAGTATAAATGCATGCTTTAAAAGTGAGTTTCTCTAAATTGTAGAATATGTTATTTGGTATATCATAAGAAAAACAATAGTGCATTGAATTATATTTTTTAAAATACCGTAGCCACTACATTTCATAGTTTTGTAATGAGAATTACATTCAGTTTTTGTTTTCAGAATTGATCTTTTTTTGCTCCGAAATTTATCATGAAATATATTTATTATAAGCACGTAGACTTGTTGTGGGTTTTGTCTCCCAGAATGTTCTTATTGGAAGAAAATGTTACATTGTTATATTTTGGAAGAAAATGTTATATTGTTATATTTTACATATAATGTAATACTGCATTAGATTACATTAGATTTTTTTAAATTGGGCACCATTTTTGTTGCACATGGTTTGGGGATATGACAGATTATTTATAGAACATAGAATGGATATTTTTAAAGGACTAGAGGGGAAAAGACCAAGAAATTATAGAAAAGTTGTCAAATATAAAATGTCAGATTAAAAAGGGTTGTTAATTAATGGTAAAATATGCTAGTTTATCATTTTTTTTTCAGAAGGATGAAATACTAGAGAAATAGTATCTGTGGTAAATGTGAATGATTTACATTCATTTAAATTTATTGTTTGCATATGCTTTCAAATCATATTTGAGAATTAAGAGAGGAAAATTGTGATTTGGCATTCTGGGAACTTCAGTGAAATCTTAGTAGTTATGTATTCAGGCTTTAGCACTATTTTATTAGGAGAATAAGCCATTTAATGAATCAATAAAGTTTCATGAAAGAAAACTTATGTACTCAAGATAAATATGTTTTCCGGAGGCATGATGAACTCATTTTAATATGAGATAAACTGCCTTCAAAAAAATGGATGCCTTTTATGACCTTGTAAGCAGTTTATGGTCAGAGACTCTAAATGTATAGTTCTTTCTCTGATATATGATAGATGATATGTAATATGATAGGTTTTTTTTTGTTAACATGGCGTGTTTTTCATAGTTCTTTGTCAAATGTTACGTGTTTTATAAACCACCATTTGTATGGTAATACTATATATATTGCTCTTATAAGAATCTGACTGTAGTTTTTGACTTTGTGCATTATGACTTTATAATATTAGGAAGTTGCCTAGGAGCACTGAGAAATTAAGTGATTTTCCAGGATAACAGAGCCAGTATGTGTCAGATACAAGTTTAATCTGCATCTTCCTTCCTCAGTAGCTGTCTTTCTCTACCAGTCGTACTCTACTCCCTCATAGTAACTATGTATCTTTGATTTACTTCTCTTCAAAGTAGAAATGACACTGCTGAGATATTTTGCATTCTTTTAATTTAAGTGGAGCATACTGTAAATTTATCTTGATTCTAGTGTCCTGAAATTACCAAATAGAGAAAATATCAATGAGCTTTTGCTTCAGAATTGTTCTTTTTTTGAAAAATCGAACTATTGAGGGAAAATATTAGAAATGTGTTGGGTTTTTTTTATTTTGGGCATTTTGGTAGTGAACACTGAAGTTATACGTTTTATTTTATTTTTGTACTTAAGTAGTATTTTCCTTTTTTTCCCCAATTATATGTAAAGATAGTTTTCAACATTCATTATTGTAAGATTTTGAGTTCAATTTTTTTTCTCCCCCCTGCTGTTCCCTTCCCCCTTTCCTAGATAGCAAGTATTCTGATACACACACACACGCACACACACACACACACACACACACAATTAGGATAAACACATTTCCATGTTACTTGTATTGTGAAAGAAGAATCAGAACAAAAGGGGAAAACCACAAGAAAGAAAAACAAATTTTAAAAAGTGAAAATACTATGCTTTGATCTGCATTTAGACTCTATAGTTTTTCTCTGGATGTAGATAGCATTTTCCATTATAAGTCTTTTGGAATTGTCTTGGATCATTGCATTGCTGCGAAGAGCTAAGTTTATCATAGTTGATAATTGTGAAGCTATCAATTAAAAAAAATCTTTTTAATGTAATCACACAGGAAAATCTAGGTTGAAGATGAATGCCTGTTGTTGATATCAGTTTACAATTAAGTGAGCAATGATTATTTTTTCAAAAGTACAATTTCTCATTTAAATTTCTTGTGCTTAATTGGGCCAATAATTGAACAAGAAGAGAACCAAAGTAGTTTACCTTTGAGAAATTATGCAGTGGGATTCATCCTTTTATTTTTCTGGTAATGTTATATAGGCTTATAACAGTCTCAGAAGAATCAAAAGTTGTGAGCTATGGAAATATGAATATGCGTGTGGTAAGTAAGCAGGCTTCAGTGTCTCATTCGCAAAGATTTGTAGGAGAAATAAAGTCAAAGATGATATCAGGCATGTAGGTACTGGATGAAATGAGTATATTCAGATGATCAGAAATATGAAACTGAAAGGAACTTTATATACCTTTTGGGTCTAATCTCATTTTTACAGATGAGAGAAGTTAAGTGGCTTATATAGGTTCACCTAGGCAGTATGTGTCAAAGGGAGGATTTGACTACAAGTTTTCCTAACTCTGAATGTAGTAATCTGTCTGCTCTGCCATGCAAACCTCTTGTAGCAAAAGTAGGAAATTACCATGTCATAGTTTTCATACTATAAAGGTACCTAAAAGTATCCTGTCAACTAGAGGAAGTACCTCATTTTGATAAGTAGAGTCGCTTGGAAGAAAATTTAGTGGGGCACAAGAGTCACCCAAGATGGAAGGGAATAGATGGATGTTGATCTATTCCTATGAAGGAAATATACTCATCAATTCCACATACCCAATAGTTTATCTTGTCAAGCTGACCTGTTTGATGTTTTGCTTTAGTGTATTTGTACTTGCTATGCTAATGTCTGAAGTATACTTTCCACTTTACTCTCACCTCTTAGAATCTTTCATTTCCTTCAAAACTCATCTAAAGTGCCATGATATATAGGGTTTAGCTATTTTAATATCATTCCTAAGCTCCCACGAGGGACTTGCAGCTTCCAAACTCCCATTATGCCCTGATTGGTGCTTGCCTCAATCACCCTCTATATATTTCACCCAGCTATACATCATTTCACTGGCCAGACATCTTTTCCTACCTCCACCCTTCTCAGTTCTTAAGTCTCAATCAAATTAGTCAATGGTAGGTACCTAATAATTCTTATTAGTTAGTTGAGATAAAGTATTTCTGATTTTTTTTCATCTAGCATGTTCCCTCAATCTCATTTTCATTTCCTTTTTTTAAAAATCAGCAATAAAAAATTTTGGTGATTAATGCTTTTTAATATACTTTGAAAATAGGAATCATTATTACCTTTTCATTCTCTTCCTTTTCACTATTTTTGTTGATAATTTACATCTCTTGTTTTTTCAACTGTATTTTGTTGTTTTCAGTATTTTATTGTTTTGCCTAGTTTAGTAAGCTATCTTTTTGGTAATTTGATTGGTATATGACTAAATTTATAATATAATATCAATAGTATTTCCATTTTTATTATATTGTTGTGACCCAGCCATGAATACTAAATATTTTTCCAGTTATTTTAAGCCATTCTTTATTTAAGAAGCATTTTAAATTATATATTTATAGCTATTGAGTGGGACTGATAGTTTGAATTTGAAGGTGGTGGTTGTTGTTGTTGTTGTTGTTTTTGATAGTTACTTTAAATGGGACTTCATTTTCCAGTGTTGCCTCCTTTATTTTGTTATTGCTAAAGAGAAAAGTTGTTTATATTTGTGGAATTATTTTGCATCCTGAAACTTTACCAAAAATGATTGTGTCAAAGGCCAATTTCTTGGTGGGTGACTTGGGATTTTCTAAGTAAACCATTGTGTCATAAGTAAATATGCATAGTTTTGTCTCCTTTTGTCTATTTTTATAACTGTACTTTTTATCTTATTACTTGTGGTAAACTTTATAGAATTATGTCAAATAAAAACAGGGAAGGAAGCATTTTAACTTGACTCATGTTTATTGAGGAAAAGTCCAGTGTTTCCCTTTTAGATATACTACTATCTTATTGTTTTGGTAGATAACCTTTGTCATTTCAAAGAAGGATCATTTTACACCTATGCTTCATTTTTTTGGCATAAAAGAGGGTTGTATTTGGATAAAGAGTTTAAAAATAATAAAATAGCTAATATTTAGTGCTTTTAAGATTTGCAAAACAATTTACTTGTTACCTCAACAAACTTGTGAGGTAAGGCTATTATTATCTCCATTTTAGAGATGAGGAAATTGAGACCTAGAGAGATTAAATAACTCATCCTGGATCATGGAGCGAGATATGAACTTAGTCTTCCCCCATCCCAAGCTCAGGCCTAGCACTGTATATCTTAGTTGACTTGTGCTTTCAACATTTTGTTTTTAATATGATAATTTAGGTTGTTTTCAATAACTCTTAAAATGGTGACATCTTAGCAATGTATTTGAACCCTTGGAACTACCATTATCAAGTCACTCTGTTATTAATTACTTCTCAAAAATATCAGCCCTATAATCTCAGAGTGCATGAAGTAGTAGATGTTTGAAATGTTGCATACTAATCATTAAAAAACCAAAACACACAGTAATGATTTTTCTGTGCTATGAGGGCTCTGCCGGAAAGGATCTTATTGTAAAATGTTGGCCAAGCAATTTTATAGAGTTCATGTCCATTTTTGTATGAATATACTTAATCTTCAGTAGGTTCTGAATTATTTTAGCTTGTTCTAACACCCTGATGGAGTTAATGTTAATATTAATAATGTGACGAATGGGAAATAACACCATGCATAAGGGCAGAAGACTTGGTTTATAATCCTAGCTCTGCAATTTACTTACCCTTGTCACTTTGGACAAGTCACATAATGTGTTTGGGCCTGTTTCCAAATTTAAAGTCAGAAGGAATTGAGCTTGGCCTAAATAACATTTAGGGTCTCTTCTTTGCTAAAAGTATGATCTTAAGTGGCTTATCCTCTGTGCCAAGTAGACTTGAGCCTAAAATTGCAAAAAAGTAACACCCCAAACTCTTGAAGTGGTGGTAACTTAAATATGACTTCCATTTTCTTCTTAGGGTGATCTGTATGTCTAGGAAAGTCTAGCTTTGACAAAATTCCCTTAGCAGCTGAAGACCAGGTAGGGCTCATGGACCAAATTCACTCAGCCCATTATGCTTAAAACCATCTTTGCTCCTACTTATAAGGGCTAGGATTCCCAGGGGTCAGAAATGAAGGTCCTAGGGCATGAGAATAGCTGGTTTTCAATACTTATACCACACACACAGTTGTGTACCATGTTATAACTAACAGAATTATTGAATTTAAATCTTGTCATTGCTTTCTCTCTTTCCCCCAGTACCACAGAGACCTCCTAATTTCCCCCTCTTTCTAAATGTCACTTATTCCCAACATAAAGAATTCAAGACAGGAAGAAGTATCAATATAAGTAGCTCAATGGAGCACCCAAAATTTGTTACAGTGTTTTAACTTACACAAGTCCTAAAACTTGTCCTTTAGATGAAAGAATAGATCACTAATCTCACTGCAATGAGTCAATAAGTGAAAAGAACCAACATGTAGACAGTAGGAGAAAGGTGTGTCATGTACATACTACCCAAACCCTCTCTTAAACTGTATCTATTTATACATATTATTTTGATGAGTGGTTTATGAGTTTAGGCAGGTTTTACTTTTTTAAACTCAGTAGGAGGGAAGAATGTCTGTTTAATATCTTTTGTAGACTTTTTATACTGAGAAATAAAGACATTGTATATTAAAGCATTAGATTCCATTTAAATGCCCTTATTATGAAGCATGTCTATGTAGTGAATTTCTTTTAATCTTCCTAAATGGGTATGGATTCCATCTGCTCAGACTTTGACTTATTTATAGAGCAATTTTACTTATTAAAAGTTATCTTAGTTGTAAAATGTTGAAGTTGAATAGAGCTGTAATTTCAAAGAGTAAAGTTTATGTAATGTGTGTGTACTTTTTAAAAAAAGAAATTATGACCAACTCCTTGTGGGCATTTCAGTTTGTATACTTGGAAGATTCTGCTAACTCTGCTTTTTCTCCCCTCATTACTCTCATGTCAGTTCAATTTGATTATTACATTTTCCTTTCAGCCATACATTCTTATGAATAGATACTATATATAAATTGAGTACAAATAGAAAATATTGCATAGATGTTATTATCAATATAGGTATTCACTTATGTTTGTTTTATTTTGATTTGCAGTATGTTAAAATGTTCTTTTCCTTTAATAACAAAAGGAAAAGTGATTCACTAAGGTTCTTTTGCATAATATTAACTTTTTGAATTCTCTATTTATATTATGCTTGACTCCTAGGAAATGGATAATTTTAACAATCGATATACTGTACTAATAGGTAAACACTGTATGACTTATCCTTTGTATAAGGCTTGACCCCATCAAATTTTGAATCTAGAAATTGCTATTAAAGATTTGAAATTTAAGAACTCTTCAGTACAAAAATTATACAACCTGACCATTTTAAAATGCAATTAGTTATTCTTTTATAGAATATACATATTCTTCAAGAATTTTATCCTTAGAATTTCTTTTAATTGAATCATATTTTAAATTTATCGGGGACCTTTCTGCTTAAATTAATTTGATCATGAATCCTTTTTAAAAGTGAATAATTTTGGTAATGCAAATAATGCACTACTAATTTATCTGTCTTATAAATCTAGATTTTAAAGTACAGCTGTGTATAGAGCATCTGTGCTTGTTTAGCTCACAACAGGCAACCATAGTATAAGAAAATAAATTTATACAAGATAAATTTGGAGACACTATTCAATTTATTAAAACCATTTAAAGTAGACTATCAAAATAGCAAATTCTCTTAGCACATTAAAAACATGATTCTGTTTCCAAATAACACTTTAGGCCTATATCTATCCTTTAACAAAGCTTCTTAAACTCTGAGTTACTACCCCATATTGGGGACCATGAAATAATCATGAAAAAATTGGCAAAAGTAAAATGTTTCTGAATGCAACTACCAAAAATTAATTCAGAATCAAGTGTGTAATGAATCCGAGCCGTTTCTGTCAGTGTTTGTCTGTGTTGCATCGTGTGATTTCACAGCAGCCTTGGTTCTGTACACACAACATGTGCATGTTGCACTGCACATGCATGAAGATTGCCAGAAACATCTCAACTCAGATTCTAGACAAGGTTGCATAAAAATTTCTTGGGCACAAAGAAGTCACAAGTGGGAGAAGTTTAGGAAGCCCTGTTCTACAAAGCAAAGGTTCTTAGCCATGAGAAGAAAAACTTGCCTAGGGAGTATGGGATCTAATTGGCAAATAACTACTCTGTTGAAATTAATGTTTTTTTTCCATATTTGCATATACATGATGAAATGCATACTTTATCTACTTTTCATATTGTGTAGGGGCTACACAAAGGTTTACAAAAAACCAAAGAATATATGGACCCCTAAAGTTTGGTGTAAATTCTGATTTCTGTTAAATTCTATCAATAATGACCAAAAAATCCTAATTATAATTGTGAATTTTTTGTTCTGTCTACTATTACAAACTCATATATTTGAATATGCATTATTAATTCTATAATAAAATAAAATTGTAATTTTTTATCTTTTATGTAAAGTAGACTAATTTCTGAAATTTATAAAAATGTAAAACTTTTTTAAAGCTTTCATATTAAATATTTGAAAGAACTATCAATTGTGTCAAAGAACACATTTTAAAAGGCCTTAATTTTGCTACCCTCAATTTCTAGCACATGTTTCATATATGCTTTCAATCTATTTTGATTCATTTTTGTCATATTATGACTAAGTTTAATGTAGAAAAATTAGTATGTTTGTCTTATTATAGTTATTAGAGCTTCATATCTGTTCTTTGTGTAGAAAATTTAAAAATTTTATATCTTTGCTCAAGCATGACATTTTTCTAGTAAGTATGCTGTAAATGAGAAAAGACCCTATAGATTGGCCAAACATCATACCATAGAGAGTACAAAGATGGCAAAAGAGGAGGATTGGTAATTCAGAGGAAGCAAAACCCAAGAAAACAGTTTTAGCACAAAGTCCATGACTTCAGATGTGTATATTATCCATATTTTTCACATTTGCATAAACTGGGTAAAGTGGAGCCAATTGCTGGGCAAATTACTAAAGCTGAATACAAAAGTAGCATAGTCTGATGAGAATAATGCATCCCCAAAATGAGCTAAATCTGCTGATGAATACAAAGGGCTTCAGAAAAGGAGTTTTTTTTTAGCTATGTTTGGGGCAGTGCTCAGCCCACTGCAGATTCCTAGTCAGCATCCATAGTTATTACTTTGAGGGTTTTACCTCTACCAGCACTACCGCCCACTTCTCTTCTGCCTCTTCCAGCATCCCTGTCTTAGCACATTAGGCTTCTTCCTTAACCTGGCTACACAGGTCTCAGGTGCCCCTGGAAACTCTCAGTCCCTGGCTTCTCTTATGGGCCTTTTCTAATACCTTCAGGCTTCTGCTTGATATTTTGTCTTGTCTAAGGCTAGTTGAAGGAAGTTTACTCTTACTACTTTTTGGATTACATGATAATATGTTGGAAAGCTGAGCTTTCTCCGACCTTTTAAAAACATCATTTTAATTAGAAGGCTCTCAAATTCATACTTTTTTTAAATCATGCAGTAATATTCAATTCCGTTCATTTATCCCAGTGTATTTTAGTCATTCTCTAATTGATGTATGCCCTATATTTTTGGAGACTATAGAGCAAGAAATTTACCATAGAAGAGCCTAATGTATATATATTTGAAAGGAATAGGTTCAGGCACTATCTGTAGGTGAAATACTACATAAAACATTAAAAGAGATTAAAAACAACATTATTACAGGGAGAAAATGATCATCATGTAGTTAAGGTAAGAAGTAGAGAGAGGAAAAAAAAGAGAGAGAAGTTGATAAAACAAAGCTCAAAAAGAACTTGGGTTTACAGCTAAGAAACCAACTAAGAAAAATGTGTGTATGACAGACACTTGAAGCTCCTAAGAAGACAAGTCAGATGATTTGCTATGTTCACATAACCAGCATGTATGAGAGGCAAAACTTAATCCTTTACCTTCTGACTTCAAGACCTGTTCCCTCTCCAGTATCCTCCTTTTTCTTGAGAAACTTCTTGAGTGATTGATGGAGAAAAAGAGATGAGCATAAAGAAAAAAATTTCAAAAGAAAAACTATTAAAATAAACAAAGCTTGTAAAATGACACATTTTATGCAAAATAGAAATTTGGAAAAATTGAGGGATTTATTACAAGAATTTTAAAAATATTTTTATTTTAACATATACTTTTAGGATGAGGAGCAGTCACCGAACTATTAGGTATGAGCTAGGTGATACATTTGAGAGTCACTGTAATATGATGCTCAAAACCCTATCTTTTAATACTGCTTCAGTCAAAAGACCAAACAACATGCTGGAATGATATTAAAAACAAGGGAAAAATAAATTTTATACAGAATAATGGTCTCTCTTTAACTATGGTTTATATTTCTGGTTGTTATAACCAAGAGCACTGGAACTGGAATTGTTAAGAACTGAGTTTGAATGTGGCCTCAAAAACTTGCTAGCTGGCCATGTGTCCCTAGGCAAGTCATTTAAGCATCATCACATTTTCTTTATTGTAAAAACGGGGATGATAATAGCTCCCAGAGTTGTTGTGAGGACAAAATAAGATTAATATTTATAAAGTACTTTGTAAACTTTAAATTGCTCTATAAATGCTACCTATTGTTAGACTCTAGGAGGAAAATATGGAGAAAAGTAAATAAGATGAGGAGCGGAAGCAATTATTTTTAGGCTTTTCTCATGTAGTAATATGGATTGGTGAAGGTTGGAGCAGGGTAAGAATCACAGTTAATAAAAATATTCTTAAGAGCATGGATAAAGAGAAGTATAATACACTTTAAAAAAATTCTAGAATCCTAGCACAGGAACATTCATTGAAAGAGGATAAATGTGAAAAGTACTACATCATTCTATATCTATAATTGAATTTATTACCATAAAAGGTAGTTTAAATGCTTGAAGGATGTAAATGAAATAAGAAATAACTAATTACAAGGAAACTTTGGGATGTTTTGGAGTTTTGTCCTGTTCAACAACTGATTTTTGTCACTTATAAAAAGAACATGAGTGAGAAAAGCAATTTTTCTTACCTTGGAATTTAGTCATTTGAATCTAAAGGATATTTATTTATTTATAATTTAAACCTTTACACAATAAAAAGACCATGCTACTTCTACACATTCAACAAAGAAGATAGAATGAGAATTTTTACTTAGGAATAGTATAGGTTAAGAGATGGAGAGGGAGTTAAATTTTATAAGTGGTTTTTAGCAGTGAGAATGTCATGTTGCCAATGTAGATTGTTATAAAGAAATCCTTCTAGTCAGTAGCAGTCTGTTCTGAAATAAGTTGAAAGATTAAAGTATGTTAGCATACACTGTAAATTTTATATTAGGTTTTCTGTGGGCAAGCTTGGTATTTTAGAAACAACTGTGGCTCCAGTGTCTTAAATGTTCATGTGCGTTCTTACTTCCCAGGAGAAGCATGTAACTCAGACTCTAAGCTCAACTTAGAGGAGCTAGAGTGTATGTATGAGGATAGAGGGATATAGCAGTACTGAGGGAAGCAAAGAATGGAAAAATTTGGTTGGCTAGTTCCAGACTGAGTTTCTAAGCATCTATAAATAGCATCCTTAGCATATTTCTAGTTAGATGTGGGGAAAGTCAGCTGCAGTACTGGGGATTGGCTATGCTCCCAGAGTAAGGGGGGAAAATGTGTGATAGGAGGCCTATTGAAAATCTAGTGACTGAGACCAACAGAGTGAAGAAAGTAGAAAACTGAGATTTGAGTCCCAATTTAGGAATGCTCAACTATTTAGTTTTTATGTTGGATGTTTAGTGAAGAACAGCTGCATCAACAACATGGCATAAAATCCACTTAGGAAATATTCAGAAAAGAGAACAAAACTTTGGATTTAACTAATGCCTATAAGACTATATCTTTCACCCAAGGATAGATGTAAAATTCAGTTTGAGAATTAGTCAGTTTAGAGAGAAACTACAGAAGACATCATTTTTACATTGAATAGAATTTTAACTATTTCCTTCCAGATGACCCATCAGTAGGAACCTAAAAACTTTAAAGGGAAACAATTAAACAAAATTTAAAGATAAAATATTTGTGTTTTAAAGGCTCAATGGGGATAGAAAGTACTTGAATCCTTTCCGTTGAGGGGAAATTTTCAGGAATAAAGTTAAGAAAAAAATCCCATAGATCTCTATGGAACTACTCAAAAATGTATATTCATCGTTTTTAGCTAATTGTTCATTGACCTAAAAACTGCACTGAAACTTTTGGGACAACCTATATAGATAAAACAAGTTTCCCTTTTTCCTGAGTAAGTTAAAACAAAATTAAAAAAAAAATTAGTTCTTGAATGCCTTAACAAAATCTCAGGGTTATTATGTTACCTGAGAAAGTAGTTTTATAAAAATCTGTTTCCAAAGACTTATTTTTATTCATTATGTTGTCATTTTGGCCAAATTTGTCATACTAATTCACAGTTGTTTTTCATAGATTAATGAAGCTATTTTTTCTAATTTAGTTACTTAAATATTAAAAAAAAATCCCTTTACAATCAAAATTAACTTTGTACTTCAGTCCCTGAAAGGTGAAATTACTTTTAAAACGTAAGACTTTGTCTTTGTTAGAAATCATTTGCCGTGTTAAAGAGAACATATATGTGTTACTTTATATGTTGTTTTTTAAAGTTTCTCCTAAAACTGCATTTAACTGTTGATGCATAAGATTAAAAAGCTCTATCCCTAGAAAAAAAAAGTTTGAAGTTTGAATACTTATGAATATTTGAGTTACTGATTACTTTTGTAATTTATTTTATTCACCTATCGTTTGGCTGTTAAACTCAGAGAGAGATAGTCTGGAAACTATGAAAACCTGGATTCAAGTCTCCTGAGACATACTGGATTGTGGTGCAGTGGAAAGAGCGCCAATCCTGAAGTCAGGAGGACCCGAGTTCATAGCTGCTTGACCCTGGGCAAGTCATTTAACCTTAGTTGCCTCAGCCAAATAAAAAAAAAAAAAGCAAAAAAAGACATACTGGATTAGTGACCTTTAAGTTATTTTATCTTTTTACTTATTTTATTCCCTCAAAGCAGCCTATCTATCTTCTAATAATTCATTTATTCTATTGTATTATGTGAGCAATTGACAATCCATTCAGCTAAACTTACTAGAATAACGCATAAAGCCCTCATTGAGCCACAAAATATGAGCTTTGGTGCATTACTCTGAGTCAAGCATTTTTGCTCTAAATAACCATTTTTCTATGTTTCCTAGTTTTGGGCTACATTTTATATAGCTTGATTGTCATATCCACATATGTGAGATGTTAATATGAGTTCCACATATGAGTTATATTATGACTTTTTCACTGTGCTAAATTCTTAACAGTCTTTTAGATTTAAGGCATTTATTCTTAACACTAATTATCCTGAGCACATGCACATAGGCATTCTCAAGTCTTTTCTTTTTAGAAGGTAACTTTGGTTTGCTTTTGTTTGGTTGGTTTTGCTTTTGCTTTTTTAAAAATAGTATTTAATTTTTTTCCAAATACATACAAAGATAGTTTTCATCTTTCACCTTTGCAAAACCTTCTGTTCGAAATTTTTCTCCCTCTTTCCTTTCTTCCCCCTCCCCAAGACAACAAACTGTCTGATATAATTTAAACATGTGCTGTTCTAGGTAACTTTGAAAAAAAATTTAAAATAGTAAATATCAAAGACATATTTGAAATAAAAAGAATAAAAATAATTTTTATATGAACCCATGAACTTACTCTTGGGCATTTTAAAAATTAATATTAAATTTAATCAGGAGCAAACAAAATTGACTTTTCTTTCTTTCTGAGTTTTGTGTTGTCTTATTGATCCTCCTTCCTTTCTTCTTTCTTTTTTTCCTTTCTTCCTTATATATCTGTCTTCCTTCCTTCCTTCCTTCCTTCCTTCCTTCCTTCCTTCCTTCCTTCCTGCCTTCCTGCCTTCCTGCCTTCCTGCCTGCCTTCCTTCCTTCCTGCCTTCCTGCCTTCCTTCCTTCCTTCCTTCCTTCCCTCATGCCTTCCTTCCCTCATGCCTTCCTTCCTTCCTCATGTCTCCTTTCTTATTTTTTCTTCTTTCCACTCCCCTCTCCTCCCTTTTTTCCTCTTCTCTTACCTCTTCCCTGCCATCTCACTTCTCCCCTCCCTCCCCTTCCTTTTCTCTCACTTCCACCTTTTCCTCCCTTTCCCTCCCACCTCCCCCTTCTTCTCCGGTCCCCTCCTCTCCTTCTTTCTCCCTTCCTTCCCTCCTTTTCCTTCCTTCTATTCTTCTTTCCCTTCCCCTCATTATCCCTTCCCTCTCGCTTCCTTCCGTAGTCTTCTCTCCTCCCCTCCTCTTCCCTCTCCTCCTGTCCTCTCCCCTCTTTCCTCTCCATCACTACTCAGTAATATTTCTCACACCCTCAATAATTATAATCAAGAAACACAAATAGGACATTTACCATTTTTTAAAAATGCCTATCCTACTCTGTACTTTTTGCTCATTACCTTTTTTGCAAACAGAAAGACTGCTTCACAATTTGTCTTCTAAAATTATTATTGTTATTCATTATTTTTTTTTCAGTCATATCTGCCTGACTATGACCCCAATTGAGGGTAACAACATACTGGAAGGGTTTCACATTTCCTTTTCTAGTTTATTTTACATATAAGGAAACTAGGACAAATAGGGTTAAGTGACTTGGCCAGAGTCACACAGCTAGTAAGTGAGACAAGATTTAAACTTCTAAGTCTGGCCCTCTATCCACTCTGCCACCCAGTTGTCCCCAACGTTATTATAGATAACTACCATGTATTAGAGTTCTTAGGCACTTCAGAATTGTTTACCTTTATATTATTGTGGTCATTTTATAAATTCTTCCAATTGGTGCAGTACAGAACTTGTTAAAGTTTTTTCCCTTATATCTTCTTTAGAAGAAAATGATGAATTCATTTTAAAAGGCTTGTGCTAATAAGTCATTCAGAAAATTTTAACTTATTAATTACTGAAATGTTAATGTTTGCATTTTTAGCTCAAGCGAATATATAATGAAATTAAAAGATAGGTTAATGGTGTCTCCACTAGACATTTCTCATGGGTTAAATAGCTAGGAATACAAAATAGCAGGAGAATAAATGTATTTTGCACATAGTTGTTCCATACTTGACAGAAAGGGTCCTGATATCACTTGTTCAATCTCATTTTACAGATGAAAAAATTGAAATCCGAAAGATAAAATGATATCCTTAATAATGTAACTTTATTTAAAGAACTCACAAATTGATTATAAACATTCTTCACACTTTTCATAGTTCTCTCATTTGTCTTTATCTGTCTTTATGTCTTTATCTAGAATACATATTCCTACTGTTCTCTAGCCAAACTTTGTGACTGATTTTATCTTTCTTCCCCTAATAACAAGAATATCCATCATCAGCTAGGTAGAAAAAGCATAAGATTTAGGCAAGTAATAGTCAAGACAGTAGTAGCCTATAATTTTGATAATTATTGTCAGATATTAAGTAGCTTTTAAGCATCTCCTTGTCATGAAGTTATACAACTTTTTTCATTAGAAAAACCTAAAAGGTCATTCAGGTTAACTAACCTATGTATGAATAGAAATCTCTTCTGCAATATTCTAGAAAATTAGCTTCCATTTGCAAACCTCTAGTGATAGGAAAACTCACTGCCTTCTGAGACAACCCGACAAACTTTTTAGAAAGTTTTTTTCCTAGAACTAAAATTTGTCTCTAACTTTTACAGTCCTGTGGTTCTAGAACAAGACTAATCACTCTTTGGCCAGGTTGTTCTCAGAGAATTCGAAGGTTGTTGTCAATTGTTTATTCTAATTCTAAAGAATATAAATCCTTGAATGCAAAGATTTTTTTTTTCAGTCACAGTGTCTGGTCCTTTTTATAGACTTAATGTGTGTTTTGTGTTCAATATGTATTTGCTGATCAGTTTTCTGAAAATAATGGTCCCTCTTCCTTCATTTGATTCTCAGTGGGCATGGTTGTTAGACCTCCAACTATTCTGGTCTTCTCTTTTTGAGTTATACAACATTTGATCAATATTTTTAAAAGGGGAAACATTGAACTAAACACAGTACCTCAAATGTGGTCTGATGGGCAGAATAAAACAGAACTATCAATTCCGTCATGAATATAGCCTAAGAAGCCTAAGATTATCTAAATCTATTGTTCTCCTCTATAAAATGGGAAAGACAATTTTACTTCTTATCACATTGTTATGAATAAGGTATTTTGTAAACTATAGTATGACATGTAACCGAATTAATTCAGAATTATTTCTCCTCCTGTTTTTATTTAATTATGGTAATTAAATGATCCAAAGCAATGTTTTGAGATCACGAGGGAAATTGTGAATGTGCACTAGAGATTTTCTTGTTAACAGTTGAAAGAAAATAGTTTATAAATTTTTCTGTATGCTTATTAGAACAACTATCATTGAGGAGTGTATAAGGTATTACTTTATAATAGTAGGTTGTTGAACTAGAAAAAAACTAAAAATATGGATGGTATTGTCTTTTTTTTTTTTTTTTTTTACCAAAGGAAACAAAGAAATAAGGCTACTAATCAAAGAGAGTGTGTGATAATGGCTTTTTAAGCAGTTGAAAGAAGTTCTGAGTTGGGATGTTGTAATCTGTGAATTTACTCTCTGGATTTATCTCAGATACAGATTTGGGTCAGCTTGTGTGAAGATAGAGAAAGAAAAAGAAATGTACAAACACAATAATGGAACAAGAGGCATTATTTTTAAGTTTTGTCCAGTCATTTCAGTTATGTCCGATGATTCTTCATGACTCCATTTGGGGTTTTCTTGACAAAGATATTAGAATAGATTGTCATGTCTTTCTCCAGATCATTTACAGATGAAAAAATGGAGCTAGACAGGGTTAAGTGACATGCCCAGGGTTACACAACTTGTAAGTATCTGAGGCTAGATGTGAACTCATGAAGTTCAGTCTTCCTGACTCCAGACCTGGCATTCTATCCACCTAGCTGTGTATTATTATTAAGTACTGTACTTTTTTTTGTTTTGGATATTTTAACCATATTCTTTAAAAGAGTAGCATTTTGACATGTATTCAAAGAAAGATACATCATTTCCTGACTGATTCTTTTTTTTTTTTGATTAGAGAAATGCAATTTATTTATTTTTTTTAAATTTTATTTTATTTGCATAACATATGTGTGGGTAATTCTTCAACAATAACCCTTACATAGCTTTCCGTTACAAATTTTTCCCCCCAACTTCCCCACCCCTTCCCTCTGATTCTTTTTTTTTAATAGATTCCAAACATGAATTATTGGTTGTTATAAGTTACTGTAAACTATATACATTATATGCATACATATGATACCTATTTTCATCTAATTATATGTATGTGTATATATATACATATATAATTAGATGAAAATAGGTATCATAGAGTTCTGAGGAATTGAGCTATAAGCAAAGAAATTCTAGTAATCTTATTGAAATAGAAGGTAGTTGTTTCCACCCTTTAGTTTTAAATATTTAAATATGGCTGTCTTTATTTGTTTAAAAGTATCCTAATAAGGTGGGCATTTGAATATGATGAAAACGTCAATAGATGATATGCTATCTGAAATTTTTGTACTACATGGTACAATGACTATTGGTTTTATGGTAGAAACCTATTTTTTTCTTCCTAATTTTAGATGTCAACTTCTATAATACTGTGTTTTGAGGGGCACTGATATTAAAAATATATAAGATCAACAATAAGTAAGAGTAGTAAAATGAAAAAAGAACACCAGATTTATGGGTAGAATACCCCAGTTCACACTCTGGTCCTGTTATTTAATACATGTTTGACCTTGAGGAAATTTTCTCTCTCAGCATTTCAGTTTTCTCATTTGAAAAGTGGGAGGGTCAAACTTTTGTTTCTTCTAGCTATAAATCCTATCATCCTAAAATAACACCACTGAAGTGAGTTACAGAATGTTTGTACATTTTTAGGAAGTGTTCCAGTGCTGTTGTGATGCTCATGTAGATCAGTAAGATCATAGAGTAAGAGCTGGAAGGTATTTGAGCAGTTGAGTCCAACTCCTTAATTTTCTGTGCAAGGAAAATGGAACCATAGAGGTGAAATATACTCAAGGCCACACGAAAACAGAGTGGTCCCCTGATTCCAGAGTGTGTGCTCTTGGCTTTTATTCCTAACATACAAAAGGTTGTCTCAAAATAGAAATAGAAAGATGTGCTGCTTATTGATATGATGGTAGTGGTATCTGTGGTATCAGACATGATGCTTGTAATTAAAATTGATCTACTTATTTAGAGTTTACATAGTACTTTCCCTTAAAACAGCTGTTAAAGTTATTCCTTCACTTTGATCTCAAATCTCTAAATCAGAGTTATGCAGAGCTGAAATGTGTTATGATGACTTGGGCTTTACTCTAGGTTTAGAGCAATTTAGAGAATACTCGCATCATTTGCATTATCATAGGATCTTGTCTCCTGAGTGATTCTTACCATCCCTTCTCCCCTTTTAACTGACTTTATCATAAAAATTGGTTTGCAGATTTATATGATAAAATTAACCAAAATTTTCCTTCCTGTGACCCAGAGATTCCACTGCTAATATACCTCAGTGGTCAAAGAAAAAAGAAAGGCTTCATATACAGTAAAATATTTATAGATTATTGTACCTTTGTTGTTTTTGTTCTTTGTTCTAGAAGATAACCAATGGCTTCAGGAAGTTGATGTCTTGACTTACAAGTGAATTGGACTTAAATGAGGCAGAACTTTTTGATTAGGCTAATAATAGTGCCTCAAATACTGCAGTCTTTTCACCTGCCATTTAGCCTTTTCCTTGTCTGCCACCCAGGTTTACAGTGCTTTCCATCTTCACTTCTGCCTCTCGGCTTGTTCTGAACTCTGCATAAATTTCACCTTCCATAAGGTCTCCTTTTCTTTCCCTCCATGACTTTACTCTGATATATACTTTGTATATCTCAAATACTTTGTTTTTGCCTTAATTTGTATCACCAACACTTAGCTCAGTTGCTGACAAAGAATTAAAAGCATTGTGATCTCCAGTTATTGGGAAATGATTAAAATAGGCCATCAATGTAGTGATATAGTTAAAAACTGAGTATGAGCACCATGAAGGAGCTAGAAAAATCTTAAATGAACTGATACCAACTAAAATAAGCAGAAACAGAAAGTAAGAATACTAAGTGTGATTTTTTGGCAATACATTACTACTATATAGTTAAAAAATTGAAGAGCAACAAAGTAATTGAAATTGAATGCTACAAAAGTAGACTAAACTTGGATTAAGGAAGAGATAGGAGAAGATATCTCATGTGTGTATTGTGTATATATATGAAATATATGTATAGATGTATATTTGTATATTAAATAGTCAGCTTTTAAAAATATATCTTGATTGATTTTGCTGAATTATTTTTTTCCTTTTCTTAAAAATTTATTGAGGGATAATTTTGGGGGAATGAGGAGGGATACATTGAAAAAATACAGCACATGTAAAAACAAAAGATACCAATAAAATTTATTTAAGATATATTAAGTAAAATGGATTAGGATCAAAAATTGTCTCACTTTCTTCTTAGTTGCTTTGGCCCCAATTCTCTGAGGGTTTAATGAAAGAAGGAATGTGCCTTGTTGCTCCCTCTCCTTTCCCTTATTCTCAACCACTGAGCCCTCCATCTGGTTTGAAACCTCTTTGTTCCTTCTTATGCCAAGTTTCCAGGCCCTAGGGAGCCATGGATTCAACTCTGAACCAGATGGGTGGCTTATCTGATGTTTTTGAGTATCTGCAATAACAATCCCATTTATTAGCATGAATAATCGAGAGTTCACTATACTTTGAATTTATTTAGTCTCGCTTCTGAGAAATGCAAAGCATTTTTCATTTGTTTCATTGATCTTCACACATCACCTCTGTGAAGGTCTATGAAGAAAAAAAAAAAAGGATAGGGAATCCAAAGGACAGAAAGAAAAGGAATTTGTTGCCAATTACATTTTAGGGGTAATGATTCTTTTAGAATCTTTTTTTAAAACCTGAATTTATCACAACTATAACTATGGCTCATGTAAAGAACCATATAAAAATAACTACTTTTGGAAATGTTTAGTGATTTCTTTTAATGTCATGAGAGAACCTCTTCTCTTTAGAAAAAAAGATGGTCAATCTTATAAAGAAACAACATCAGCTTATAAAGAAACAGCTAAAGTTACAGAAGCCACCCCCTTCTCAGAGCACCTATAAAATACTTAGTGTTTTCAAAGAAATATATTTGTATTGGGATTAGGCAATTAATGCTCACTGGTAGCTGTTTTTATTTTTTTTTTGTGGAGGGTGAGTAGGAGTGGTATTGGTTGTACAGGTTTAGACTAGAATGAAAGAGCCAGGTAGCAGTAATAGAATCTCTTCTGGTTCAGTGTATTTAAGAACAATTCTGTAAATAGCAGTACAAAATCCATAGATGGGAAGAATAGCTGGGCCAATCCAAAAATAAACAGAGGAAATCTAGTCTGGAAAATGACACAAAATTTGACGGAGCTGAAGCAATGATTCTTAAGATTTAAAAAAAATGTCATAGATATTATCATAGCCCAAAAATGGCCATTGAAGGGATGTCATTAATTGTGAAGCCATACATCTACTTTTTCATCTATTTAGACTCTATAAGAAGGATCTCATTTTCATAGGTATGTATTGAGAGTGTTCTTATTGATGATGAAAGAGAGGAATAGGTGGACTTTTCCTGAAATATACTTGCTTCAGACCCAAAATGATTGAAAAGTACAAAGAATATGAGATTTCAAAGTGAAGAGCAAAATACATCCTTAAAGACTTCCTGGGAATATATTCTGGGATCATATATGATTCCTTGATAGATGTAATAATATTGATAATTTTGTTCCATGGTCTGATTACTAATATCAAGTAGAGCATAGAACAGGGGGATATATTGTATACCAAAAGTGTTCACCTCTGTGATAGTGGATGTTTGAGGGAGAGTCTAAATGGAAGAGGAACCGGATGCTAGAAGCTTCTGAATGCTCCTTTTTTTTACATAGTGTTTAACTAACAGCTTTACATCCTAAAATATTACAGGGCTTTCTTAATGAGATGAATAAGCAATCTAAAGAGTTTAGCCTAATGGATGAGAAATGGTCACCAGCTAGGCTATGATATGGTATTGGATCAGTATTGTAGATAGACCATAAACTATATACACAAAGTTGAATAAGAGAAGAGAAATTAAGCTTTATCATATTTGGGGAAATTGTACAGTGTTTCATGGATAGCAAACTTTCCTGAAACAAAAACCTGTTTAATAATTTTTGTGATGGTGTATGGCAGTGAATCTTGAAACAGCATAATTATCAAATAATCCAATACTATGTGTTCTGGGGACAGTAAAGATATGCATAATTAGCAATGATCACGTATCTCCTGAGTAATGTATGTTTTATGCCACTTCTTATACATATTGAGGTAGGTGTGTAACACAATAGAGCGCTGGATATAGGAGACAAAAACCTGAGTTCAAATGTAGCCTCTATCACTTATATGATCCTGGGCAAGTCACTTACCTCTGCTTGCCTCAAATTCCTCAATTGGAGAATGAGAGTAATAATAGCCCCTATCTCTCAGGATTATTGGGAGGATAAAATGAGATATTTGTAAAGCTCTTGGCACAGTGCCTGGAAAGTAGCAGGTTCTATAAAAATGCTTATTCTCTTCTCTTCCCTCTATGATTAGATAAGGAATTGGGCCAGTCCCAGCAGGGTGAAGAATGGCTAACCACTATGCTATACTGGTACACATGAAATATTGAATGACTCTCTTTCTCATACTCTTTGCATAAGCTGCATCCATCCTGGAATGCTTTTGGTTCTTACTTCTCCTTGTGGAAGCACAGATGCCATTCATGGCTCATCTTAAATTGACTTCAAGAGGCTTTTTTTTTAAAGTTCCCCAGTTGTTCGTATTGCCTCTCAATTATCTTGTATTTATTTTTTATACATTTCTTATTTACTAATTACTCATTCTATTTAGCAGAACATAAGTTGTGGGAGCAAGGATCATTTCAATTATCTTTGTATTGCTAGTATTTCAAACACAGTAGCTCTTACTAAATAAATTCTGGCTATGCCACTTATTATCTGGGTGACCTTGAACAAGTGGCTTCACACCTTTAAACCTTGTTTTGCTTATTTTTAAAATGAAGGCAATGAAGTGAATTTTTAAGTCTCTTTCATCTCTAAATGTGTTATCTTTCTTCTGATCTCACCAGTGAAACCTTTCTCTCTAAAAGCTGTTTTGAAAATAACAGTGACCTTTTTTCAGTCCTTATTCTATTGTCAACTCTTGAGAGTAGTAGCCCTGTCAGCTGTTTTATCCTCTTCAATGCTCTTATCTCACTTGGCTTCCAAGCTACTGTTTTTTCCTGGCCTCTTCATATCTGTCCAGTTGTGCCTTCTCAGTCTCTAACTGAACTCCACAATGAATTCATTCTCTCTCTCAGGTTCATTTTTACTCCAAATCGCATTATCTTACTTTTGACCAGGTCTGTAATTAGTCTTTTTGACTCTTCCCTCTCTTACCATTTTCTAGGTTTTCTTGACTCAAGCTCTACAGTATGCCTCATTTCTTTCTCTCTAATCATAATAAGACCATACCTCCAAAATTCAGTTACTAGGATCATTGCA
>JAJPUD010001521.1:291115-354265 GCA_023553655.1 Myrmecobius fasciatus | reverse complement strand
TAATAGCTCTGTGACCCTGTGTGAATCACTTAGCCCTGTTTGCCTCAGTTTCCTCATCTTTAAAATGAGCTGGAGAAGAAAATGGCAAACCCCTCATAACTTTGCCAAGAAAACCCCACATGGCATCACAAAGAGTTGTGCACAACTGAAAACAACAGAACACAAGATAAAGGCCTAATCATAACACTTTCTTATCGAATAATCTTTATTGGCTTCCTATGGCCCCTAGGATAAAATGAAAATTTGTCATCCTGACAGTCTGATTCTTTATAGAAACTCCTCAAGATCTGCCTTCCACCTACCTTTCCAGACATTTTATATTCTTCCTATTCATGTACTCTATGAATCTCAATTGGGCTATTCTCTGAATCTATAGTCTGTCACCATACCTTTTTTTTTTCCTGAGGCAATTTAGGTTAAGTGATTTGCCTATCCTCACACAGCTTGGAAGTATTAAATGTCTGAGGCCAGATTTGAACTCAGGTCCTCCTGACTTCAGGGCTGGTGCTCCATCCACTACATCACCTAGCTGCCCTGTCACCATACTTTTAATGCATTCTTTCCTAATTCCTTCTTTTTTTTTTTTTTACAATCTCTAGTCTCAGCATAGTTAATATTTTGTGTAAAAAGACTTTCCTAGCCTTTCTCTTTTTCTCTCTCTCTCCCCTTCAGTTTTGTTGTGTTTACTTACTGAGGTAAGTTCATGCAATATCCTTTCTCTTTTCTCTAAAATATTGTTAGCTTTTTGAAGTCAGGGGACATCTGGTTTTTTGCTGCTATATCTTCATGGCCCAGAAAAGTGCCTTGTACTTAGATGTTTAATAAATATTTGCTGAAATAAATATATTCTAATATTAATGATTGCAGCAAGAACTAGAAAAGATACAAGGTGAAAATTCTTCCACCCTTTTCTGAAAGATCATCATGTGGCTGTGGCAGGTATCCATCCCCCAAGGGAGTGGGAAGCTAAGCTAACTCAAAAATGGGGATTTTTTAATTAGAGCCTCATTCTTTTTGTTTTGTGTAGGAGAGATAAGTAAATGTGGATGGGCTATGGTCTATATTACAGAGATGCAGATTTCAAATTCCATATCAGAATTCAGATTCTTAAGATCAGTTTCTTTACCTGTTTAGGAATTTAGTATTCTTGTTGAAAAGTTATCATTTTCAGGTCTTGTAACTATTGCTCCACACTTCTGAAATAGGTCTCTTTCCTGAATTTGTTTCCTAACTTCTTTTATCTTGCATAGTTATGAACCTAATCATGTTTAAGGATTTTTCTTAGACACTAAAATTCTTTATGAATCTTGTTTCTCCCCAAAGTATTGGTTCAAATAATTATTTTTTGATTAATGGTAATAACATAAATAATACATAAATAAGTTCCTATAAAATTTCTTGTGGAGGACCGATTTCATCTTTTATCTGTCTAAACATATTACTTAATTGGTAAATATGTGATTTGACAGTATCCCATAAAATACTTGGATATATATTTAGGAAATAACATTTTTTTTTTGATTTTTATAGACTAGATATTGAGAAGATGGACTAGGTAGAGTAAAAAAAAGAGAAAAAGGATACATAATATATGAAAAGAAATTATGTAATTTGCTATACAAAGATTTTTCTAACCTTAAAAAGTGATTATCTATTTCTTTTGTATTATATTACAGATAAATTTGAAGGCATAATTCCCAATTGTGAAGCAAGTAAGAAATGGCATAAAAACTATTTGCATTAGCTATTTCATGCATTGTTACATGTGTTGGTTTTGTCAAACAGATTTTATAACCCTTGGGATCTAATAAGAGGCTATATCCCTCTTTGGTTTATAAATCTGTGTGGGATATTATTTAGGTCTTCAGAGATGAAAGACTGGAGAATCATTTCCTTATGTTATCAATTCCTCTATGGGAAAGTATATTAAAAAGTAGAAGATGTAATAGTATATAATTTAGGAACATAATATACAGTGTGGGATGAGAGACAATTATAGTGTTTTATTTCTCTGTATTTTCCATTTTAGCTGAATGCATTTTAGCAACAATTGGTTTCTGGCTGTAACACTATTTTAGCTGTTTCATAAACCTTTATAGCAAATTACTGCGGTATACCAAATAAAATCAACTCCTGACTTTATTCTTGAAAATCATATTCTGAGTAGTTGGATTAAAAAAAAAACTTTTTAAAGTAAATATATCTTTTAGTAACCATTTGCACACTTCTTTTGGTCAAAGTACAGGCTCAAATTTTTCAGAATTTCCCCCTGTATTTAAGATTGAGTTCATTTTGACAAAGAATAAGACATCTTGTGCCTATTTAGTTCATGGTAAGTTGATATGTGGTACTAAATCCTGTGGTCAACACATCACAAAGTAAACAGCATTAAATTGAATAGAACCTTGTTGTATCCTTGCTTCACACAGTGCCTTTAGTATACTCTTTGGGTAATGGGGCATTCCCTTTCTTTTCAGGTATTTCCAACTGTCTTACCTCTATTTCCCAATTAACCCCTATCCCACTTTTTAGAATTTTCAACTGCTGGTGTCTTCTTTTAAAAATACCCCCCAAAACTATTTTGCTGTTTACAAAGGGAAAAGAAAATTGAATTTTGAAAATTGCTGGGTCAAGGAAAGAAGTAGGACTTTTTTTTAACCTGAAAGATACAGCATAGATCCTATTTTTGAGGCATGGAGAAAAGATGAGCAAATTTAGAAGGCATATTACTCTTACCTTTTAAAAAGCATTGTACTTGAATGTCCCCTTTTCAAAGCTTCCTTGGGAGAGGAACAAAGTCTAGATGTACTTACAAAGCTGAGTAAGTATCCCTTCAGCAAGTAGGACTGAAGTATTTATGTATGTCTTTTAGTTTTTATGTGAGAAAATGTGGCCCAAAACTAAATATACAGAAAAGGACAATTATGAGATTTGGGAAGTTTTTTTTTGTACATTTCTATTAGGAGAGCAAATTATTTGTTGGTTTAGGTAAGAGATTGTACCTTGATTACCAGTCATTAGTAAATAAAAACAATATCTTATTTTACAGGTAAATCAAAATTTCGCAAATCATGAATTTCACACATGGAAGCTAGTTGCATTGAACTTTATCAAAATCTCTTTGGGATATAAGCCCAGTAGAAACACTGCTGGGTATATCTTTATAGTTTCTTACTCAAATAACAATACAAAGTAGTACCTCATTATTACATGGCATGGCATGGTGGTGGCTCTGGGTTTTCAAAGACTTATGAGAATCAAATATGAAGTTTGGCAAGTCTACCAAAAAAATCTTGAAGTATAGTCTGTCAATAACTATCATCTGAGAACCAGACTATTTAAAACTTAAAGAAAATCCTCAGCAAAAGATTGGCTGCCATGTGGTGGTTTTTTGTTCCATGGTGTGTGTGTGTGTGTGTGTGTGTGTGTGTGTGTGTGTGTGTGTGCACGCGTGCGTGTGTACGCGTGTGGCCACAGCAACTCAAGAAGATGGTCAAGGAGTGGATGGAGGCTCTTCAGTATTAAAAATAAAATTCTTATACTGATGAAACAGCAGGTAGTTTAGATCATTGGTGTCGAGCTCAAATAGAACCAAGGGATATGTAAGTACCTATAGGCTGCATACTGATTTAGAAAGGCACATATTAACATTGTTTTATTGTATTTTTATTTATTTTAATATTTTCCAATTACATTTTAATTCAGTTCCCCCATACTCTTGTAGGCTACAGTTGTTCACCATTTCTGGTCTAGATCTCCAAAGTTGAGACTTTAGCTCCCTGGATAATCTGGTATGATCTCAGAGGTAGCATGATCAATCAATTGGGGATGGGCAAGATGGATTACATTCCACTTTCTCTGAGATAGACAGTCATGAAGTTTGTCTCCAGTACTATAGTATCTATCATTGGTCACTCTGTCTTTCACACTATCTAGAAAAAAAAAGCATCTAAAGCTGAAAAACTGCCTTGTTCAATGACTTTTGGCTTACTATTTGATTTTTTCTTTTATATTTCTTTTAATAAAAAAATTAATTAAAAAATTACATGGCGCTGGGCACATTGATCAAATTAGTTGAACAATCAAGTCCTGATGGTTTTTTAAAAATAAATGTACACGTGTTAGGAGTGTTCTAGTAAGAAAAATTTTATGCATTAACTCCCAACATAAATATTATTTATAATATTTATAAAATATATGTGTGTGTAGGTTTGTACTAATACTCATATAAATTATAAGACAAAATAGAAATTATAAAAGAATGAGGTAAAGATAAAATATTTAATCCTAGAGTCAATAGTTAGTCACTAGAATTTTACTGAATAGGGAAGTGATGTGATCAAGTCTGAATGTGAAGAAAATCACTTTGGCTTCTTTGTGAAGGAAGGGTTGGAGAAGGGAACAGACTAGAGGCTGGGAGACTAGTTAGGAGATTATTGCAATAATCAGTTAAGAGATTTTTGAATACTCATTCTAAAATAGTGGCTATATTAGTGGAGAGAAGAGAAATCTCTGTTAGTATTGTGGAGGTAGTTTGGCAACTGGTTGGTTATATGGTGAGGATAAAGAGGGAGTGACACCATATTTGAAAACCTTTATGATTAGAATGATATTGGGATATCCAAATAAGAAGAGGGGTAGGTTTGGGGGGGAAACATAGGGATTCCTGTTTTGCACATGATGCATTTGAGATTGCTACCCCATACAGTTGGAAATATCCAATAAGCAATTCATGATAAAGGACTAGAGAGAAGGAGAGAGACTAGGATTTGATACATAGTTCTGGAAGTTCTCTACATGAAGGAAATTATTATACTTTTGACAGTTGATGAAGTTACCAGTTGAGAGAGTATAAAGAAAGAAGAGAAGACGACACAGGACAAAACCTTGGGATGGATTCTTAGATTGAGTGTATAGTAAGGTTAATCATAGAACAAAAAAGACTGAAAAGAGGCTGGTGAGACAGGTAAGAGGAGAAGTGAGAGAACAATATCATAACAACTCAAAGAGAATTGAGCGACCAATATCGAATGCTATATACAGAGGACTCAAGAATTGAGAGAAGACCAGATTTGACAATTAGGAAATCATTGGTCGTTAAGGAGGAAGATGACAACCAAAAGGGTTAAAGGGATAGTGGTCCCTCTTCATGGGAATAGGAAAGTTCATAAGAAGGAGTGAAGTTAGAAAGATAATTTCTACTCATCCCCTCTCCATCTACTCGATAAAAAGTGAAAATTTGGAATTGGGAGAGGAAGGGAAGAACAGAATTTGTTCATTGAGATAGTGTTCAGAAAAACACAACCCACTGCTACTGAAAAAATTGCCTACCAGCTGCTATCTTGGTAACTTCATCAGAATTGGTTAGAACTACCATGAACCATGAATATCTGTGGATTCCATCTGTGGAAAGGGGAACAAAAAAGGAGGCAGTAAAGAAGTATTTAAATAAGTAGTTTAAGTGTGTTGGAGACAAGCCTTAACACTAACTATGTTGGGAATGAGCTGAGACCCATCTTCTCACACTTTAAATCTACTGCTGAGGATTAAAGCAGGATCCATCTTGGAGATAACTACTCTAGATGATTGAACTTATTAATACTTTTTGATAAAAATTAAATGCATACCAAATTATATGCATACCTTTTAAGTACATATTCTCTTTTCCCCTGTTTATGTGTAAAATAAGCTTGAGAAGGAGATGTCAAACTACTTTTGTATTTCTGCCAAAAAGACCCCAAATAGGATCATAAAAGTCGGACCCAATTAAAAAGCACCTGAAATGATCCAAGATGGATCATTGTAATGGATTTTGAAATCTACTTTCTTGAATCATTCATTTTAATTACAAGTATTGAGTAATATGAACTTTGAAGGATATGAGAATTATGACTGTTCTTAGTTTCCTTACATTTACTGTCTTGAGAATGTAACAACTTAAGACCCTCTAAGAATATTTTATATATTAGTTCAGATTTATTTAATGTTCACTTATATAATTTTGGTTTGATTTTTATAACAATTCAGTGAAACAGAAAATATAGTATTTATCTATTTATAAATAAATAGATCCAGAAAGCTGATAAATCTGTTGTGTAGTGGAACAAATAGTGGATTTGGAAGGACATGTGAATAGTGAATAGTGAATAGAGGACATGTAATATAAAAATATAGATTTAGGTTTGGATAATACTTTTATAGGTAAAAATAGATTTGTCTTCTGTAGGATGAGATGCTTATCAAATTAGTGACTTTTGCACTAAGAGTCCAGTAAGACTTTTCATATGTTACTTTTCACACATAAAATATGAACTCAAGAAATGGCATTTAAATGACAAAACCTCCTTGTTATTCCTAGAGTTCCTCTGCACTAAATATTTTTATAATCTTTTCAGCAGATTTTCTGCCTTTCTTTGGTACTTACAGATGCTAAAATTAGGTAATGAGTAGAAATAGGACTTACTATGATTAAAAAAAAATAGCAATGACTAGAGTGTCTCTGACCATTGGTCAGAAAGAACTGATTTCTGATCTGGCCTCTGAAATACACCAATTATGTCATCCTGTACTGTTGGCAGTTACAAATAATGCTGCTAGGAAAAATCTTTAAATAGATAACTTGTTTTGTTTTGTTTTTTTTTAATAACAGTTCAGGGGATATTCACAACAGTGAATTATTGGGTCAAAGGCTATCAATATTTCTGTAATGTTTACTGTTTCCTTTCAGGTTGCTCCCCAGAGAGATCCCATAAATGTGCAATTCTACTACTTCTGAATGAATTCACCATTTTCTCTTTAATCACACCAACACTGGGTTTTCATTGCTCTTAATTATCTTTCTCCATTTGATGAATATAATGAATTTATTATAACAATTAGTTGTGCTCTTTTTCCTCTCACAGTGTATGTTTTGAAAATTTTTTTGTCTTGTTTCTGTGTCTTTTTTGTTTTTTTATCACATAACTTACCTGAATATACCTCCAATCCCCTCCCATAGTCATCTTGGATTGCAAAGTTTTAAAAATAAAATTCCTCAAAATGACTAAAATAAACATATCTGACAGTATTGTACTATATTCTACACTCTTGATCACCCACTTCACCAAAGTCTAAATCAGAAGTAAGCAATTACTATGTGAAAAAGAATGATGATGAGAAAACATGCCAAAATTTCTGGAATTTAGGCAAACCATACCTAATAATAAAAACTATTTCTCTGAAAACGTATTAACTAAATAGAAATGGAGAAGGTTTAAGACTCGAGAATGCAGTTATAAAAATTGGGAAAAGTCCCATCAATAAATAAGTCCTAAATAAGTATCAAAGGAGAAATCTTGAAAATTAAAAGAGAAGGACAAAGTGGAGAACAAAGGGATTATAGAAATGATTAAAACACTTAAGTCTGTTTTTTGAAAGAAGTAATTTGAAAATAAATCAGATTCTAAAAATAAAAAAGCGAAATCCTAACAGATAAAAAATTTAATACTGTTCATCTTTTTTATTGGTAAGGATAAGAAGTTTTAAAATTGTGAGCAGCTTTGTGTTTCTTATTTCCTTTGGGCATTTATTTACTTTTGGTTCACTTTGTATTGTAATAGTTTTTTTTTTTTTAAGACTTGTGATGTATACCATGTTTCTGATTTGAAAAACTTTATCATGATATACTTTGGAATTATAAGTTCCTTTTTTCACTTTGTTAATAAATGTGCCCATTTTAAAATGTGAGAATTCTATGTCATTCACAGATATTAATAGTTCAGTGTTATAATAGCTTATCCTGGAAGTCCTAATTTGACACTGACAGTGGTTTATAGTGCAAACAGTCCCTCAGTTATATGTCCTAACATGGCAGATGAAGTAGCATAAATGTCAGGAATAAGGGAGAAGATGGGAGGTACCCTTATTTCCCTCCCACTATTAGTTTCCCTTTGTTCCCTTCTAAGTGGTCTTATCCCTTAATTAAGGTTACTAGTCACTTTTTTGCTTTGCTTTGCTATGTTTCTTCCTTCCTTTTTGATTCCTGATTTTTTTCTGTCTGGGATAAATCCACTATTCTCACCCAGTTCCCACTTCTTACTTTTACCCCAGTGCCAGTCCAGAATAGGGTCAGCTGTGGCAGGCTTGGTGTTAGCACCTATTTATTTCATAACCAGAATTTGTATATACTTTTCCCACACTGTCAACAGTTTTCTTACAAGTCCAAGAAAGGGTCAGTGCAGACTGTAGCTGCCAGCGATTTTTGCTGCCGATATGTAAAGCAGAAATCTGTAAAGAGGTAGGAAGTTCAAACCTGCCTTGAATTATGAGGCAGGAATTATTGGGAGTTTTTCCTGAATTCATTATGGGATGATGAAAATTGTCATCCTCAAATGGAGCAGTTAAGCATGTAAATTGTATTCTATTATTAGTGGAGCATTAATACAGTAGGTAGTGTAGAGCTGAGATTGAGAACTGGCCTAGAAGTCATATAATTTTCCTATGACTCCTAGGATTTATAGTTTTGGAAAAGTCACTACTTCTCTTGAGGTTTCCTTTTCCTCATTTGTAAGAATAGGCATTTGGACTTTATTAGCTGTAATGCTTCTTTTAGACATAAATATTTGATCCTATTAGTTAGATATATTTTTGTGGCTTGGGCTGAAAAACTTAAGTTTCATACATAGCATTTTATCTGATAAGTTTTACAAAGTACTTGTCATCTCATTTGATTCACACAACAATCTAGTGAGATAAGTAATATTATTTATTATCCTTATTTTTCAAAAGAATGTGGAAGTTGTGACAAGTGCCCCACCCCTAAGTATCTGAAGCAAGATCTGAAATCTTTCACATACAAATTTAGTGATGAATTCATTTAAGCATTCAGAAAACTCAGGAAGACTTATATGAACTGATACAGAATGAAGAAAGTAGAACCAAGATAACACAGCTAATAAAAAGAAAACATCCCATTCTGATCCATGATTATCTTGACTTCACAAGATTGATTATGCTCTTAATAGAGAGCTAAAGAGTACCACAGCTGTGGAATAAGGCGTATGATTTCAGACCTTGTATCTGTGTTTCAGTGTTTTTCTTAATTTGCCTTCTTAGTTTGGGGAAGTGACAGCAATGTTAAGAAAAAAAAAGCATCAATAAAACTTTTTTTTAATGGAAAATAGTTGCAAAAACTCACTTAAAACAACAACCACAAATGTTTTTAGTGCTTCCTGGACTGTGAATCGTGGGATGAAAATAATTATGTGGAGAATGATGAGTTATTTTATTGCTAAGAATAATCCAGAATTTGAGTTTAGTTATGAAATTAGACACAATCAATTCATTTGAAAGGAAGCAAAATAATGCTAATTATAGCATTATAAATCAAAGTTTGTAGTTTTTAAATAATGTAAAAATTTGTAAATTTCTGCTTTCATAATAGCTGATCTAAATTTACTTGTTTTTAATAAGAATTACCTAAGTGAAAAATGTGCCTAATTAGATACTGTCTGTATAGGAAGTAGTAATTTGTTTGCATCTTTAATTTCATCATTTTGTGTTAAATTGTATAAATATTAAAATAATGTGATTATTTTTAGCTCCTTTCCCAAGTGGATTAATATAGCAGAGATCTGAGGCAGCACAATGCAATTGTAGGAACACTAGCTCTGCAGGCAATAAATAGCCCAGCATTTAAACTACTGGCTTTCCTCACACTAATTAGATTTTGTTAAGAAGAATTAACTGTTAAAACTAAAGACTGGTTGGTTCATGTACTGCTCATCTCTAAAATGAAAAAGGAAAAGGTTCTATTCTCGTTCTAAAGCCTATAATGATCATTTATGAAGAATGCTAACTATTTAGTAACCCTATTAGTAACCTATTGTCTTGAATGATTAATTCTCTTCTGAAAATCGAAACTTAATAAAAGAAAATTTTTAATTTTTAAAAACTATTTTGATTTATATATTTTAGCTCTGAAGATATTGTAAAGACATATGAAGACTATTTTTTAAAATAACTTCATTTATTTTATACATTCATTTAAAATTTTTTGAGTTCTAAATTCTTTCCTTCCTCCCATTCACTGAGAAGACAAACAGTGTGATATCAACTATATATATGAAAATCATGCAAAACATATTTCCATAATGCCATGTTGCAAAAAAAGCAAGAAAAATAAAGTGAAAATTGAGTTCATCAGTTCTCTCTGGAAGTGGGCACCATTTTCCATCATGATTCCTTTAGAAATGTCTTGGATCATTAGCTAAATAAAAATAGCTAAACATTTCACAGTTGATTATACTTAGTCTGTTGCATTGTGTACAGTGTTCTCCTGGTTCTTCACTTTACATCAGTTCATATAAGTCTTCCCAGGTTTTTTTGAAAACTCTTCTGCTCATCATTTCTTATAGCACAATTGTAATCCATCAGCATCTTATATACGACAACTTGTTCAACTGTTCTGCTTTTGATGAACGTGCTCTCAATTTCCATTTTTTTGCTACTATAAAAAGAGCTGCTGTAAATATTTTTGTACACATAGGAGAGAAAATATTTTAAAGGGAAAATGTTGATAGAAAAATGGAAATAGAAATTATAAAGGTATATCAAGGGGAGGAGAAATATGATATTTTATAAACAGAAATTTCTCAATTCTAATTTTTACACAGAAAATTATTTTAGAATATAGTTTGGTAATTTATCTTGCAATGTTTCAGATGGCATCTTTATTCCTTTGGTTGCAGGTTTGCAATTCACTTTTTTAAAAAATATTGAATAAATAACAAAAACGCCTACTAATTACAAGGTACTGCAGTTGGGTGGTACTAAGAATTTAAAAAAATCTTCATATGCACAAGGAGTTGTCATTCTACATTTTCTGTAACTTTATCATTAGAAACAGCATTTAATCAATGTAATACTTAAATATACAAGTACTAAGTTGTCACTTGCCAATATAAGGAATGACAATTATATGTTAATTGTCAAGAAATACATAAGAGGCAGTTCTTATTGTTGGGGAGTAAACAGCTTTGTAGAAAAAGGTATTGATGTTGGGACCATTAAAGTCCCTGGAATAGAAAATAATATTATGTTTCCCTATGAAAAAAATCAGAATTTTTTTAGCACAGCTATTTAGAGAAAGTCCAGTGTAGGGTTAAATTGATTCTTTACTTATCTAGTCTTAGAGAGCATTTGTTCCTTAAAATCATAAAAGGGAAAACCCAGTCTACAAAAAAGGATGTGTTAAGACTATTTATGTAGCACTTTATTTTGCAAAATGCAACCCCAGAGATAATCTAATTATTCTCTCTATTTCACAGGTGTAGAAACTGAGGTCTAGAGCAATGATTTAATTTGCTCTGTTACAAAGTTCATAAGTCTTAGAGCTAAAAATTAAAGGAATCACTTTCCATCCTCTTTCACTTCCTCAAGGGTTATAAATCTATAAAATGGGGGGGGCAGCTAAAGTCAGGAGGACCTGAGTTCAAATGTGGTCTCAGACACTTAACATTCTCTAGCTGTGTGACCCTGGGCAAGTCACTTAACCCCAATTGCCTCAGCAAAAAGCAAAAAATAAATAAATAATTTTAAAAAATCTATAAAATGACATTTCAATTTTTTCCCCTAAAACAATGCCAGTAATGATTAATGACCAAAATAATAGGGCAAAACAGTACTATTGCCAATAAGTTTTTTTTCTTCCAATAATCTTTCCTTTCCCTCTCCCATCCATGGAAGAGTAAATAGTTTGATCTAGGGGACAGGTAGCCTTAGAACCAGAAATAATTGGGTTCAAATCATGCCTTCGTTAAACAGCTTAAAATTTCAGAACGTTAGGTAACTCTTGTAGACTCCCAAGTGCAAATGATTTGCCAATCTGTAGATTGTTTACAAGGGTAAATTCCCTACACTTTTGAAATTATAGGATGCATGCAGAAAAAAATATCCACTGCTTATTCTAAATATTTTCTTCACTTGTAAGCTTCCCTATTTTAAACTATGCATTAAGGCATTGGACACTTACTAACCATTTATAGCGTTTCTACCCGTATGCTCTTGAATTTTATTTTTTCTAAAGCATTTTATATTAAAATCTGATATTTTCATCCAATCTCCCTTCTAGCTCAGATTTTATGAAAAGGACTAGATTTATGATGAGAACCCCAAGATGAGGAAAATCCCTCTATACCAATAATGCAATAATTCATCTTCTCAGCAACTTAGTCTTTTTAAAATATTTCTTATTTTGTTGAATGTTTTCCAATTACATTTTAAAAAACCTTTAACATTTATTTTTAAGAGTGTTGAGTTCCAATTTTTCTACCTTTTGATTTTCCCCTACCCTTTGATAAGGCAAGAAATATATTATACATGTGAAATTATACAAAATATCTCTTGAATCGGATGTCCTCAAGTTTTTATCTTATATTTTTTGGATGTTGTACTATGAAAGTATCAGCCTTGTACTCTTCAGAGTTCTTGCAGCACATATTACCCTCAATTTAACCTAATTGTACCACGTAATATAGTACCTTTCAAAATTGTATGCTTTATAAATATTTGACCCTTATATAAATATGTGAATACTTTTTTGTTACTGCATTGTTTGGGCAAGCAGTTTATATAAGTGATGTTTTTCCCCTCCATAATCTTGACTGGTTTTGACTTCTTAAATGAGATATTTTTCTTTGTTTTTTTAATTTTTTAAATGTATATTGTGATGTTAAAAAATCATGATATGACACTATTAGAGTTAGAATTAAAGATCACCAGTGCTTGTAGGACAACTCATTTTACTCATGGAAAAAACTGGTCTTTAAGTAGCAAGTACCAACATCAAATAAAAAAAAGATGATAATCTATGCCTAATGACTCTCAGTATATTCTGCTCAAATTGGAAGAGAATTCTATTTATTTCTATGATATAAAGAGCAAAAATAATAATTATGCTACTTTATGAAGCCATTTCCTCATTTGAGTAGTTTCTTTAAAAAAAAAAAAAAAACTTTACTAGTGTGAGCCGCTACTGCAAATGAGACAAGAATAAAAATGAATGTATCTGGCAGGGGAAGAGGTAGAAGGTTAAAAATCCTGTGTTTTCTCAGACAGAAAATAGCTTTGTCAGAAATGGAGAGCATTGGATCTCTAGTTTTTTAGTGGTTCACTCATTTTTCTAACAACAAAAAATGATCTGTGTAGATGTACTGGGATTGGTTAAATGTTCTTTCTTATATTCAACACCTATGAAGCTTTTCCTTATCTTGAATCTCAGATTTGAACTATTGAATTTGCTCATGTAAAAAACAAAACAAAACACTGGAGTCTTCTGAATGATATATTTTCTAGCTGCAGGGGAAGGATTGAGGTACTGTTCTAAAATTCTTAAGAACTGCTGCAAGAGGCCATCAGCCTTATTGTGGTCCAGAGGACAACTTTTAATAAAACTTGGGAATTCTGTTTAAACAACTTTGGTGGTGGTGGTATTTGAATTTTATTACAACAAAACAAAAAAAACAAGACATTGCTTATCAGATCTGAAAGATATAGAACTTTTCTTTTATGTGAGTAGAAACTTCTCTATTGATGGGATACATTTAGTTTAGATTTCAGAAGCTTCCTCAATCATGTTATTCCTAAGATAGTATTTTGGGCCCAAGATAAAGTTAGGATAATGGCCAGTGACCATTAAAGATGTTTTGTTACCCTTCAAAATCAGAAGATTTCATTCCTCTTTCTTTCTTTTTTCTCCATTTTGTCATCTGCCAGGTCTAAGGAATAAGAGAGAGATCCTCTTACTTTTTTGAAATTGACATAAAAATAATATTAGATTAATATTCCAGAGACCTTGAATAAGGGCTGCTTTGGCACTTACTAGTTGTGACTTTGAATAAATCAATTAAATTCTTTGGATCTCTAGTTATCTCTCTTTCACGAAAAGATTTAATTAAATAATATCCAAATTGAATTTCAGTTATAAAATTTATGCTTGGGGGGTTGTTAAGCTTTTTGTTCATTTCTTGGACCCCTTTGGCAGTGAGACATGGATCCTTTCTTGCAATATTTTAAAATACATAATGTAAGATACACAGAATTACAAAGAAAGCTAATATAGTTACTGAAGTTTTTACAAATAAGTTCATAGACCCTAGGCTAACAAACACCTGACTTAGAATAATATGTGCTTACAAAATATAACTATTCAGATGTTAGAATAATGTACATTTAGAACAGGTAGCACACACAGGCTCACAGTTCATTCCTTTATGTGCTTATAATGATCCTCTTTTTTCCAACTGCTGGCCTGGCCCCTTGTTTTCTTTCCTTTCTGCTTATTTATAACATTTTTCAGGACAATAGAAAAAAGGGTTTATGGGCTTCTAGGTGGACTGCTACACAGTTTCATTCCATTGCTAGGGATGCTTTCAGATGTTTAAGAAGTTCCTTGGGCTGTTACATAGGCAACCTGATAGCAAGAAATTTGTGAGAGATCATCTGGGGTAAATCAGTAGAAAAAGTTGAAGGAAGGAATTGAGGAATGCATCTTTTATTCAACCCTTTAGTATTTTTTTATTTGCTTTTGGGGTCTTTTTTCGACAAGATAGTTGAGCTTAGCATAGCTAGTATCAAATGTCTGTAGCTGAATTTTTGAACACAGGTCTTTCTTACTCCAGAGCTTTTTGACTCTAATTATTGCATCACCTTGTTGTTCTCTCCATCAGTACGTTTGAATGTCTAATAAAGGGAGAAAAAAAATCCTACTTTAATGATAGTGGCATTAAAAATAGTGATTTAAAAAAGTCAGTGTAGATACTATAAGTGAAAATCAATGTAATCAGACTTAGAATACTTTGCCATAAACTGAAATAACTAGGTGTTTGAACAAGGAAGCATGATTGCAGTAGATAAGTAAAACCTTTAGACACTTATAAATTGTAGTGTTAAATTTTAAGGAAAGAGAACCTAACTTCAAATGCAGCAATACAATAAACAACTTGGTGTGTGACATCTATGCCCACTACTATTTTTAAAGTAACAAGGGAGGCATAAGGTAAGAAGCAAGAAAAAACTTCTAAATCTGATTTTATTTTATTGTTTATTTTTATATTACTTCATTTCTCAACATATTCCTTTCTGTCTTCTCCCTGTCTCCCCATCCTTCCACTTAAGAATTTTTCCCTTTTGCAGCAAAGGAAAAATAAATGAAAGAGTGGAGGGGAAAGGTGAATGGGAGGAAAGGCAGTTTAATAAAAGTGACTAAAATATTAATTCTCTGACCGTTTGTGCAGTCTTCTGAACTCCCATGCCCCAACCTCTTCAAGAAAGCAAGAAAGTTTAGTCTCATCTCTCTTCAGCAGGACCAAGTCTTTCCATATAAGTTCAGTTTAAAATTTTGTGGTTGTTTTTCTTTCTATTTACATTGTTGTAGTATGTTTTCCTTTTTTAAACTTATGTACCAATAAATATGGTATATATGAATTTTTAAAAATTGACTTTGTATGCTTAATCATGGGATCCTTGGATCAAAGAGGATATTGAAAATACTATTTCTCCCATTAGATAGAGGAAAAAATAGATGTATATAGGGTTTTCCATTGTGGAGCCTGCAATATGTTTTTCTATTCAATGCTTTCTTCTCCTTCTTTTCCTTTTGATTCTGCTTGTGTTTTATGAGGCAATTAAAGTTAAATAACTTTCCCAGAGTCAAAAGCTAGTAAGTGTCAAGTGTGTATGGCTTAATTTGAACTCAGGGACTCTTCATTTCATAGCCAGTGCTCTATCCGCTGCACCATCTAATTGCTCCTAAGAACAATTTTTTCATATGGTTGAGTCTCCTTTTGAGAACTGTTTGTTACTAGCCTTTGACCAGCTATGTATTGTGGAATAGCTTTCATATTTGTATACTTTCTCTTTATATCTTGGATTTTAGAGCTGAATCAGAAATACTTGATTGCAAATATTTTACCAATTAGTTGTTTTCTTTCTTATGATTATAACAGGTAAAAATTGTATAGGGCTTCAGAGTTTGCAAAGTGCTTACTGTAACTTTTCATCTTTGTCATATTGGTTTTTTTCATACAAAAACTTATCAGTTTTCTGTAGTTGATATTAATCTATTAATTTTTTGTTATTTCATTTATTTATGATTAAGAATTTACTTCCCATCCTCACTGTAAAAAAATGCTTGATCAACTTTTATAATTTTTTTTAAATGATTTGATCTTTGATACTTGGATCACATCTACTTTGAGTAGTACTTTTATTGTAGTATATGATATAGGAAATTAGTCTCAAATTACTTTCTATTATACTGCTTTCTCACTTTCCTGACTATGCTTGTCAATTGGGGGAGTTTTTCCCCAGAAACTAATTCATGTTTTGGGGTTTTGCAAACAATGAATTATTTAATTTAGTTTTATTTTCTGAGTCTTTCTTGTCTATCATCCTATATTTCTCTTTCCTTTCTGGGATGAACTATTTTTCAAAAAGTCATTTGAACTAGGTGTTTCTGCTTTTCTTCTCACAGTTTAACAAATTCACTGCTATCTTGCTTCTAACTTCATGACTGCTCTCTCCAAAGAAATCAGTGATTACTTAATCCTCTTGATTACACATTTCAAATTTGATCTCTCCTGATTAATTACAGTAACTGTAAGGCAGAAATTCTGAAAAGACTGAGATGAGACTTGTTTAGCATTAAATACTTAATTTTTTTTGCAAATTTTATAACTTACAACTGTTTTTTTTTTCTTTTTAATGGACACAAGGGAATAAAGAAGGTATGGATGTGGAGATAAATTTAGTAGGATTTAGTCATTTCAGTTCATTGCATCTAAGGATGAAGGATAAATCATAGATAACTCTAAAGTTCTAGGGATGTGATATTAGGCTAATGGTACAGCCAATGACAGAAATACTTAACTAAGAAGGAAGAGCAAGTTTTGAAGAAAGGCAATCAACCTCAGCTTTAGAAATGTTGAATTTTGCATACTAGAAGAATGTTTTTTTACATGTGTCCTGTAGATATTTGGGAATGAGAATATACCTTGCAAAAGAAGGCATAGATTTGGGGACTTTCTTCACAAAATTGATAGTTGAAGTTTTGGGAGGATGGTATTGCAAAGAAAGAAAGCAGAGAGAATATAGCTCAGAATAGACACTTGGGGAACATCAACTTTACAGGTTTGGAAATCAAAGAAGTTAACCAGGGGAAAAACTATTGTAAAAGTAGGTGGAAAACCCAGAGTAGGCATTATTTCAGAATCTAAACGATAGGGAGCAGTCAGTAGTTTTTGATTCCACAATGAAGTCATAGAGGATACGAACATAGTTTGGTGGAATTTGAGATTTTTGTATCCATTGACCCTTTGAAAGCAGTTATAGTAGAAAGCTTGTGGAAAACATTGCAGAGGGTTAAAGAGTGGTAATAAGGAAGCAAAAATATGTTGTAACTTTTTCAGGAAGCTTGGAAGTAATGGGGAAGAGAAAAATCGGCTCTGAGCCAGATAGTATAGGAAGGTCAAAGCAAGGTGTGGGGGTTGTTGGAGTGTTTTTGTTTTGTTTTGTTTTTATTAATCTTTTTTATGTAAGGAACGCCCATGATGTATTTTATTGCCTCAGACTACCAAATAGGACAGGGAGACATGAATCATCTATTTCAAATCTGTGAAATGTTGTGGATTCCTTTGCTATCCCTTTGGTGTCATTAGTAGTAGAGGAAGCATCTCTGTGTCCTTTTTGTAGAGGAGAGAGTATTATAGTTTAGATAGTCACATAATCCAGGGACTTAGACTCAAATTCAAACTCTTATCTCTTACTATAAGTGTGACTTCAGGCAAGTTATTTTTATCTTTTTGGGCCTCAGTTTCCTTATTTCTATAATGTTATTTTACTTTTATTTTATTTTTACTAGATGACCTCCTGGAGGGATATATTAGTCTTGGGCTACTAATATGAGTGCCCCTAAATCCTCTTGAATAAGCCCTGTCTATTCCACAAGCTAAGAAACACTTTTGGCATTATTTTGTGTAACTAAAACATATAGTTTAAACTGATGACAATAGTAATGTCTGCAGAAGTGAAATGTGCCAAAAAAAGAGGGGGGGGAGAGAGAAAAGAATTCAAGGATACAGTATTCAATTTACTAACTTTTAAGAGTGAACATTTAAAGAGTAGAGGAAATATAAAGGAGAAATAAAAATAAAGTAAGGGCTTTTTGAAAGAATCATAGTCATGATCAAATGTGCCTTTGTTGTAAGACAAATGGTGTTCAATGATTCGGCTATTGAAAACAATTCTTATGCCTAGAGTTAAGATTTAGGAATGTGTGATGGTAGAGTGAGAATTGTAGAAAAGCTTTAAAGAGCAGGAATTCTAGGAAAAGAAATTATTTAAATCAACTAGAAAGCATAAGTTAAATATATTTTTCAATGAGAAAATTTGAGATTTTTCAATTCAAAATGGTCATGTCCCCACCAGGGTGATCCTAGAAATTTTCATTTGCTGGCATTCTAAATAATTTTAAGACATTTGCCCTTGAATTAAAAAAGAATTTAGATAGAAATCTGATCAACCTGAGGTTTCTGTATGGAATATGAGTTGAAATGAATAATTAAACAAATGACAGCTAATAAAATATACAGTACATTGCTTCAAAGTAAGAAATTGTAACTCTGCCTTTGGGATAAATGTTTTTCATTACTTTTTAATTGTTGCCAGTGTTGACCTTGAAGGTCTTTTCTGGCAGATAATTTGTTATGATAAGGATGAGATCACTAAGTATTTTAGCATAAGCTGCAAAATGCAAATAGTTTATTAATTTTATATAATGCTAATGTGATATGAGTTTTGTTAGGAATTTGTTCTCCATAGTTGGGTGGGAGTCTTTTTCTTAAACAAGATCTTTGATATTTGTTGGTAGCTTTCAGGGATCTATCTTGTCTGTGTCCTTGTAATTGATAAATGCTCCATCCCTCCATCTGTCTATCCTTCCATTCATTCAAGGTAATTATGTGCTTTGAGATCCCTAATATATGGGAGTTTACATGGCCTTCTGATTTGATTTAAACCAAAAAGGTCCACTGAAGATTTACTCCTCCCTCTGTATCAAAAGTAGTGGGATAGAGAGAAATTAAAGCCCCCACATGACTGAGGCAGTATCTAGTCAAGTTAGAGAACTTGTATAATTTATTGGATATCTACAAGTAAAATGGCAAGTCACTGTCTTTCTGAAATTGATGGTCATTTCTTCATAATCTTCCTTGTTTTTTTAATTCTTCTTAATTTTGAAACTCACTGGGTCCTGTGATAAAATTCTTTCTTAAAGTTGCATTATACAAGTATTGCCATGATAAAGTAACATGCAGGTTTTTCCCCCCTCACCTTTTCTTTACTCTTTTTGATTAGATATAGCAACTATTAAGATTATTCTTTGTTATTTACAACTGATTTTCAAGAGCTTTATTATCCACATTAACTTCACAGCATGGTTATTATTATTTTTGCTGAGGCAATTGGGGTTAAGTGACTTGCCCAGGGTCACACAACAAGGATGTGCTTTGTGTCTAAGGCCAGATTTGAACTTAGGTCTTCTTGACTTCAGGGCTGGTACTCTACCTACTGTACCAACTAACAACTGCCCCCTTAATTCTTAATATGTATATGTATGATAGTGAATATATTTTGGAAGCTTCTTGGTTACTGAATTGACAAAAAGCATCCACACAGGAAAATATATACCTTTTCCTCATGCTTAACTAGAAACCCATAGTATTTCAAGATTTTCCTTTCTTCATTTTACTGAATTGCTGATGTTTGCAATATTTTAAAAATGATAGAATGCTTTCTTCACACAAATCCTATAAGGCAAGTACTACAAGCATTAATGTTTGTATTTTTACATATATTTTTACACTTTACAGACGGTGATTTTCTTATGGTCATATGGCTAAAACTGAGATTCAAGCCCATATCTCCTCATTTCTAAAAACATATTTTTTCTACAATAAACTATATCTATTAGGGTTACATAGATCTTTATGTTTTCTATTTTGGGGTTTTCTGAGAATTACACATTTTGTATTAAAGAATTTGTGGGTAGGTTTCATGTAGATGATTTTTGATATTTTTTGATCAAGGCAACTTAAATACCAGTGTTGGTTGTTCAATCTGTATGTTGAGTGGAAACAGTTTATGGCTCCCAGATGTGAAGTTGAAATAACTCATGTAAAAGAAATATAATAAAGTACAATTCCTTTAAAATGAAATTTATTTACAGAAAATATATCAAAAGTATGTGTTCTTTAAATCAAAAAATTTATATAAAGCATGGACAAGTAATGAAATGACCAAATGGTTTACATTGATTTGAAAAGTTCCTGTTATTATTTGTAGATGTCCATATCTTGTTCTAAATATTAATAATGTGAAGTAATAGAGAACATAAATTATTAAACATGACTATTCCCTTGAACTTTTAAAAAAAATTTATAATCATCTGAGACTGTTTGGTCTTCATAAAGCCTTTTATTAGTATTTAAGGACTTATTTTCAATGTGGCAGTCGAGAATTACCCTTTTTTTTGGTAAAGTGTGTGGCTGTTTGTTAACATCACTCATTTTTTAGGAGATTCTGATTTAAAAGGGTCTAAAACCATCAAATTACTTTTGTTCCAATTATTTTAGTGGCATAGTTGTAAATAAAATATCACAATGGTGTTGACTCCAATAATTGGTTTGACGTCATATAATTAGTAAGTAGACACTAGTTTTCAAACAATGTTATAAATTTATTGTAGATCTGACATGTTTTATTGTAGACATATTCAACATATAGAAAAATTGTAATCATTGAAGATAAGATTTTATTTTTTAAAAAGGTTTTTGTAAATTTGTACAACAACATATTTATATTTAGCTTTCATATTTTCACATTAATGACCTACATATTTAAGAAAAATGGACAAAAGTCATACAGGATTGGCAGGCATGGATTAATGTGATCTTCATTACTGTGGCGAGTATCCATCCCCATAGACAGATTCACATGTATTTGAGACAAATCATATTACAAATAGGATTGTATTTGTTATTAGTTATAACATCTATTTTTCTTTGTCATGGCTTTATAACTTCTCTGGCATTATAGGTGAGGAGGAAGAAAAGTTGTGAAGGGGCAGTTTTGATAGTAATTGGAGCACTGTACTTAAACTGAGGCTTAGATTTCTGTCTGATCCTATATCTATGGCTAAGTTATTAAACCATACTGAGCCCCAGTTTCTTTGTAAATTAGGGAAAACTAGCCAGAGTATTGGAGCAATGAAGTAGTTCATTGGATAGAGTGCTGGCCCTGGATTCAGGAGGATCTCGGCTCACATCTAGCCTCGGGCACATTCACAGGTGTGTGACCCTAGGTAAGACCTCATTGCCTCATCTGTCTGATGAGCTGCAGAAAGAAATAGCAAGCTACTCCAGAAATTGTGTTAAGAAAACAGCAAATGGGGTTATGAAGATTTGGATGTGACTAATTGACAAAACAACAAAAGCCAGAGCACTTACTTTGTAGGATAGAAATAAGGATCAAATGATAATAATGCACTTTGAAGATCTTAAAATATTATGGAAGTATTCATGGTTCTTTTTCCTAAGCCCCCATTTCTCTCCAGAGTATTGTGGGAAGGTCCTCCCTAATCTAAACCATGGTACAGATCCAGTTTTTTAAGTGTGCAAATCTTTTGAGTCATTTAAGAGATAAAGAATTTCCATTCCAAGGTATCCTTCATACTATTTTATTTAGTTGGGATATGCAGATGAAGAGAAATAAGAAGTTAGAAGTACATAGGATTGTAGGAATCTATGTAGTAAGAGATTTGGAACTATAAAGAGTTCTCTTAAGAAGCTAGTCATAAAATTAATCCAGAAAGTAGAAAATATTGTTTGACTTTATTCATGGTTAATTATTAGTAGGCAGTTTCTTATCATCTACAGATTGATTTGTTGTAAGAGCTTAAACACTTTTTCTCATATCCAAAGTCTCCTGACAAATAGTGGATTTAAAAAAAAACTTGTTATGATTAATTCACTGTCATTCAACAAACATTTATTGAGTTGAATGCTGTGTAATGATGGAATACATATTTGATAAAGCATGAGCAAATAAAATTTTTCTTTACATGCTCTTATGCAAATTTGCTTTGGTGTGTATGTTTCTTTTAAAAGTACTTTTGTACTTGGCGGTTTTCATTTCTTAAAAATCATGAGTAAATTGCACAGCTGCAGCACAAAATTCTCTCTGCCTATAGTGAAATTTGTTATATAAGCAATGGTTTGATCAAAAGAATTTTTTTTACAGTTCAGGAGAATGAATAACAGCACTTATTGGCTCTGATTTGTGGTTTTAGCAATGTGTGTGTGTGTGTGTGTGTGTGTGTGTGACCTTGGTTTAGAATCTTTGCAATTCCATGTAATATGTGTGTGGCTTTTGGGAAATCATTTAAACCCAGTTTCTTTACATGAAAACTGATGAAGCTATTTATACCTTGGTGATTCATAGTCCCTTCAGAATCTAAATCTGTGACTCTAAGATATTTGGACTATTTTCTTATATTAGAATAAATGATATTTAAATGTAACATTTTTCATTGCCCATTGGCCTTGCTTGTTCTTTGAGTAAGGTTCTCAGTCCCAGTTTTTCAATTGGGTATTAAAAAAAATTATAAATTAAAGAGTATATTTACATTAAAATATGCTCTTCATAAGTCTGTCATCTAACTCTGAGGAAGAGAAGAAAGGCTAAATGTTTAATTTAGTTTTTCTCTTCAAAAAATAATTTTTATTGTTTCAAATATTATTTATTATATCCTGGCATCTCTTTAGCATCACTATTACTAAAAAATAGAAATTTCATAGAATAAGATTATTAAAGTTTTGCCTGTTCTTGACCTTCCTGCTTTGCCTACTGTCTTGGGGTTAGCCAGGTGGATTTCATTCTCAAATACTGTAAAACAATTCTTGCAAAAAATTTTTTGTAAAGGCCTGCCATTACTTTACTTATTTGTTCTCAAATACATTTATATTGTGGACTTCAGTGCCAGGGTTGTTTGGTTCTGAGCATATTAATGTTCGTTAGCACATTATTTGGTTGCAAAACAGTAAAAATAAGATCAAATTGCTTTCCCCAGAAATATTTATTAGATGTTTTTTTCAGGTAATGTAATAATGGTATATAAAATACTAACAATAGTGTTGATTACCTATGTACTTTTGGAAATAAATCTAAAGAATCAGCTTTTGAGTTTCTACTGAAGGGGAAAGGGAGCATTATTTTTTTGGTGTTTGAGTTTTTGGGGATAATTTTGAGTCCCCAGTAGTGATTAGACCAGTAATATTTGATACAAATCAGTGGGCATTTTTCAAAGAGATAATGTGTGTATATGTATAATGTAGAGTATAAGAGCAAGCCTAATGTAAATGTTATTGCATAGAAATTTGTTACAATTAATGTTTTTAAATGATTATAATGATGATTGCTTAATCTATATTGTCCTCAAAAATTAATTATTTCAAAAGAATCCTTGTAAATTATTTTTTTTTGAATAAAAGAAGGGGTAGGGAGGTACGGCCTAGTTGATGGACTTAGGGGCAGCCACCCTGGTGAACTCTTTCATCATTCCTCTCTAAACAACTTTAAAATAACATCTCAAATCAAAATTTGGAGTGGTAGAGCCAACATAAGATCCAGGTGAGACTTTTTTTTAACCTAAGTAAACTTAAGAGGTTGGTAGGAGACATCTATAACCCCAGAGCAGAAGTCTGTGGAGAGCCCACACATATGGCAGGGACAGCATCAACTTTGAGAGTTCTTAGCCTAGGGATTATAAGGGAGTCAGGTAACTGATTAGAATGAGGTTATAGGAGATCCTTTGCAGGTACTGGGTACAACTTGTAGTGACTGGCAACTTAATTGTCCATATACTGTTTTGGGTCACATTTCCAGGGCAGAAGGGATCAAGAGCAAAGAGGAACTACAGGGGTCCAGCAGGACTGTCCTGAGGAAAGATCAGGAGAATAGTGACTATACCTTTCCCACACTACTGTGGAAATACTAAAATCTTGCAGAACCCCAGAGCTAACTTTGAAAACAGAAGCACAAAAAAGTCTGAGCCTTGGAATACCTCTCCACTCGAAGGTGAGCAGAGCCAGGTTTTTTTTTTTTGTTTGTTTGTTTGTTTTTTTTTAGCTTTTTCATACATAGTTTTCAACATTCACCCTTGCAAAACTGTTACAAATTTTTTCTCCCTCCCTTTTCCCCCTTAGACAGCAGGTAATCAATATATGTTAAATATATGCAATTCTTCTATATCTATTTCTGCAATTGTAATGCTGCACAAGAAAAATTATATTAAAAAAGGAAAAAAAAAGAGAGAAAACAAAAAGTAAGCAAACAACAACAAATAAGTGAAAATACTATGTTGTGATCTACACTCCAGTCCCTACAATCCTCTCTCTGGATGCCGATGGCTCTCTCCATTACAAGACAGCCCATTGGAGCTGGCCTAGATCACCTTACTGTTGAAAAGACACATGTCCATCAGAATTAATCATCGCATAATCTTCTTGTTGCTGTGCACAATGTTCCCTTGGTTCTACACATTTCACTTAGCATCAGTTCATGTAAATCTTAGAGTCAAATTTTTAATATAAAGTTCAATGTCAAGAAATATGGCAAAATAATGAACAAACAAAATTTGAACACAACAAAGCTACTATGGTGGCAGGTAACCCCAAGATATAACAACATTATGAAGACAATAATATAAAAACACTGTAACAAAGCCTCAAGTTAAAATGCTAATTGGACACAAACCCAATAAATCCTGAAAGAGTTAAAGAAAGAGATGAGTAGAAGAGGAAATATTGACAAAAAAGAAATGAGAGTGATTCATAAAAATAAGAAAAAGGAATTAGTAGTTTGGTAACAAGAGGACCCCAAAATACTAAATAACCTAACAGTTTTAAATTTTAAAAAGCAGAAGTGACCAAAAGGTAAAAGAAACACAAAAATCCACTGAAGAGAAATCCTTCTAAAAGCAAAACTGATCAAATGGAAAAGGAGGTACAAAAATTCACTGAAGAAAATAGCTTCTTAAATTAGAATTGGGTGAGTGGAAGATAATGATTCCATGACACATGATAAAACAATAAAACAAAGTTGAAAGAGTTAAAAAAATAGAAGATGCAAAATATTGCATTAAAAACAACTAACATGGAAAATAGGCTGCAGAGAGACGATTTAAGATTTACAGAATCTCTGACATCCATTATCCCAGATGTCATATTTCAAGAAATTATAGATTAAAAACATCCCTAATATCTTAGTCAGAGAATAAAATAGAATTTGAGAAAAATCTAACAATTGTTTTTTAAGATCCCCAAAAAAGAAAACTCCCAAAAATATTACAGTCAAAATTTAGAGTTCTAAGGTAAAAAAGAAAAAGCTTTAAACAGCCATAAAGAAACAACTAACATCATGGAGTCAAAGTCAGAAACACACAAGATTTAGCAACATCCACATTAAAGAAGCAGAGGGCTTGGAATATGATATTCTGGAAGGCAAAGGGACTAGGATTACAATCAAAAATAACAATCAAGAATGACCTACCCACAAAACTAAGTGTCATCCTTTAGGGGGAAATGGATACTTAAAGAAATAGAGGACTGATTACAAGACCAGAATTTATTAGAAATTTTTATATTCAAACAAAAAACCCAAGATAAAAAGATAAACATGAAGATATAATTTTAAAGTTGAAATGTTTATATTTCTATCTTGGGAGAAAATAATAACTCCTAAGAATTTCATCAATATTAGGGCCATTAAAACTCCTGAGACTTGTTTAACTTCTTTTTAAATTGTTACCAAATGTTAAAAACTGTACCTGACTTTACTTTTATTTTTCAGTGTAATTTATGTATCTGTTACTTATTAGAAACATTTGCTTTAAACTATTAACTTATTTAGACAAATCTGTCCTTTGTTTTTAAAAATAATTTCTTGCTCTTTGTACTTTTTACTTTACAATCTGATAGGGAGATAATGCTTTAGTTGAAAACATTAATAATTATACTTATTACTTAGTAGTTTTAATAAAATAATGCCTACATCTTTGTGTAAGTGTATCTGTGTGTCTGCATTTTAAGTATTTTGTGAGCTTCTAGCTATTTTTGTTGTTCATTTGTGTCTGATTCTTCACAATGCAATTTAAGTTTTGTTGGCAAAGATACTGGAATAGTTTGCCATTTCCTTGTCCAGCTCATTTTACACATGAAGAATTGACTTACCTAGGTTCACACAGCTGGTAAGTGAGGTCACATTTGAACTCAAGATGAATCTTCTTAACCTCAGACTTGGAACTCTAAACAATTTACCACCTAGCTGTCTCATGCTTCTCTGTCTACTTGTATAATTACATGTTATGAATTGAAGATAATGAAAATAAAAATAAATTTTAGGTATTTTAGAAAATCAGTTTCTAAAATTTATTCAAATGACTTTTTTAAAATGAGGAAGTAGTGTTACGTTCTGATTTTGAAAGTGATAGGTGGGGAGGGAAAGAAAGATGAAACAAATGTGTTGTGTTTTAAGGTAGAACTATAGTTTTACAGAAAACTATTAGAAAATATTTGGAAATTATTGAAATAGCTAGCAACTAGGAATTAACTAGGTTTATTTTTTAAAATAAAATACTTAAATTATGCATATTTTTAAAAATAGTGCTTTGGCTAATTTGAAAGGCAAATTTAAAAGAAAAATATGCTTTCATATAATAAAGGATTTATAACTTCATTGATATGGCTATTCCTTCTAGTAAGGCACATCAGAACAGCACAGACCTACCTAATTGACTTTAATTTGTGTCCTCTTAGAAGTTCCCAATAGGGTTCATCAAACATTCTACTTGCTTGAGGCTTTTTGACATTATAAGGATATTAGTAGATTATCTGGTTGTTCATCATTCATCCTCTCACTTCTTCCGTATGACTAGCTCATGTTTTTCATTACTTTGATGTCTTTTTACACTCCATATCCTTTAAACTGTGTTTCAGGACCCCACATGGGGATTTCATAACTGAATGTGGAAATCACAAAATTATGATTTATTATCAGTAAATGTTTGATTTGTATACTTATTTTATATACCTTTATACTTGGGGGTCACATGAAAAATTCTCAGACAAATTAGGGCTGTGAGTGGAAACATTTTAAGAAACCCTGTTTTATAGCACTTCTCTTATGTAATTCCTTGTTGCAATATTATGTTTGCTATGTATTTACATTTTTTTCCTTTTTGTAAACCTCTACTTTGGTTACGTGGAAAATGGCATTTTTTGTACTTGATGCCTTACATTGTTTGTAGAGATTGGTTTATATTGAAAAGGTGGGCCATTGTTTCATAGAGAAGTCTTTGGAATTATTATTTTTTAAAAAAATTATAATATCATTAAAACAATTTAGCCCCTTTTATTTCTCCTCTTCATTTCTGGGCACAATTCATTTATTCATTTTCATTGTCTGTTCAAAGGTTTTTTTGGGTTGTTCATATGTATGTGTGTTATCCCAAAAGTCTTAGCTCAACTTTAAAGATAGATTAAAACTATTTTATACACACACATATTTATGTATGTATGTGCATATGCCCACACACATGTACCCACACAAAGAGAAAAATTTTGCATATGTGGGAAAATAGATATATGGATCTGTCATTGCTGATCTCTCAGTTCCCGTATGTTTTTTTTCTATTAATAAAATCCGTAATTTTAAAAAATGCATTTTATTAAAGCTTTTTAATTGCAAAACATATGTATGGGTAATTCTTCAACAATGAACCTTACAAAGCTTTCTGTTATGAATTTTTCACCCCTAGTCCCCACCCTCCCCTAGATGGCAGAAAGTCCACTACATGTTAATTATGTTAATGACAAATTGAATATATGTATGCATATTTCCATGTTTATCTTGCTGTGCAAGAAAAATCGTGTCTACAAGAAAAAAAAATCTAAGAAAGGAAACACAATGCAAGCAAACATCAATAAAGAGCATGAAAATGTTATGTTGTGGTCCACATTTCATATCCCTCTCCCTGAGTTTATATTGCTTTCTTCACTGAAAAATTGGAACTGGTTTGAAACATTTCCTTGTTGAAGAGAGCCATGTCCATCAGAATTGATCATCATATAGTCTTGTTGCCATGTATAATGATGTCTTGGTTCTGCTCATTTCGCTCTGCATCAGCTCATGCAAGTCTCTCCAGGCCTCTCTGAAATCATCCTGCTGGTCGTTTCTCACAGAACAATAATATTCATATACCATAATTTGTTCAGACACTCTCCAATTGATGGGCATCCATTCAGTTTCCAGTTTCTAGCCACTACAAAAAGGGCTGCCACAAACATTTTTGCACATGTGGGGCCTTTTCCTTCCTTTAAGATCTCTTTGGGATATAAATCCAATAGAAACACTGCTGGGTCAAAGGGTGTGCACAGTTTGATAATTTTTTGAGCGTAGTTCCAAATTGGTCTCCAGAATGGTTGGATCCATTCACAATTCCACCAACAATGTATCAGTGTCCCAGTTTTCCCACATCCCCTCCAACATTCGTCATTATCTTTTCCTGTCATTTTAGCCAATCTGACAGGTGTGTAGTGGTACCTCAGAGTTGTCTTAATTTGCATTTCTCTGATCAATGGTGATTTGGAGCACTTTTTCATATTACTAGAAATGGTTTTAATTTCATCATCTGAAAATTGCCTGTTCATATCCTTTGACCATTATTGATTGGAGAGTGGCTTGAATTCTTATAAATATGAGACAATTCTCTCTATTTAAAATCCATAATTTTTCATGCATGTAAAACCTTTTTGTTCTTCAGATACCTTGAAAATCCATCCTTTTATGTCTCTCAAGATCTCTGCTGGGAATATTTGGTCTAATGTAGTCGCATTTCCTCTGTTTTTTTTTTTTTTTTTTTTTTTTTTTTCAATTTTTTTTTTGAAAGTGTTTTTGGTTTTTTTTTTTTGATTTTTCTATTTTTTTTTTTTTTTTTTTTTTTTTTAGTGTCACTTGTTAGTGTCAAATGTGATTGGCTTTTGATCTTTGATATTTGCAGATTTTTTCTATCTTTGTTTCTTGTCATTCACTTTTATCCTTAAGTGCAATTGACTTAGTTGGGTTTCTCACTAAGGTTTCTTCATGTTGATTTTTCCTTACAGTACCTCTTGCTGTTTTATGAGGCACCAATTATACTGGTATCTACAGGTTCCTAGATGTTTGTATTCTATGATATTGACTATAGTAATAGTAAAACTTTGCTTAACTTACTGAATTCTTAATTCAACCTTTCTACCAGGGATTCTCATTTGCTCCTTTTAACTTTCTTGGTTATCTCTTTGCTTTGTAATCTGTTTTGGTTTCCACTTTGTTTCTGAATGACAAATCTTTTTCTTTCTTTTTAATTATCTATTATACTCAGATTTTAAAAATGAGTTTATAGTTCTAACTAGTATTGTTTTTTACAGTGGTATCTTTCCTCTTGATAAATAAATTAAATATTTGCTAAATGAATTGGTTTTTAACCCCTTTTGCTCTCCTTTTTATGGTAATTGATAGCCCAAATAGTATGGGTTAAATTTATGAAGAAAATTGTAGTAGTTATCTTCTGCTCAATTTATTTCAGATTAAGGGGACCTCAGCAAGTTATTTAAATAGATTAAGCTAGAGTTCTTTTAATTATATTCTCTATCACTTTCATTATTTCATTTTTAACTTTACATTATTTTTTCCCTTTGGTTTAGAACACAGCTGATTCAGGAATAATTCCCAAAATACACCACATCCATCCTTTGTAAATGTTTTTCAGTGCTAAGTCAAGCAATTTCTATTTTCAATTAAAGTATTTATGATATATAGGTATAAAGCTTCTTTATACCTATATATAGGTATAAATCTTTTACATCACTCCTTCCCTACTTCAGAATGATATTCTTCAGAATTTTTCATTACTTCCTCATTGCCATTTTTGCACTAAAACTGTATCAGAGTATACGTAAATTTAATTTGGAGGTCTTTATAGTTCTTCATTGTATCTTTCCACCTCTTCATATTCAGTAACAGTAGCTATACATAAGGTACAGTGATTTTCATGGAGTTTTTATCTTATTTTTCAAAAGCAGTACATTATGAGGTAACTAGGGTATCTCATGAAATGTCATGTATGTATGTGTGAATCTCTGTGTATTTGTATGTATGCATGCCGAGAGATAAAACTTATAAGTCTCTTAACATTGTTTCTCCAAGAGAAATCTGAGAACTCCCTTTCCAGGATAAGAGCAACTCAGCCATCTTTTTACTTTGCTTTTCCCAGGGAAATCTGTGAGTTCTTACATTTAGTTGTGTCTTCCTAATGTCTTCTGGTGTCATTAATAGTGAAAATGTCAAAATTGGAAGAGATCTTTCTTCTAAAAGTATGTCTACTCATTGGTCATTGACTAGGACCTTACAATTAGAGTTCCAGCTGTTTGATATTAGAGTGTTAACATGTTGATATTTATAACTCTAAAAGATGTACAGTTTTCGTATAGAAGTAAAAGGGGATAAGGTAAATGATGGCTGTTTTGTTTTTTTTATTTGTTTCACAGTTTGGTGTGATCAAAGGAATCTTGATCAAGTGACCCATCTCTTGCTATTAAATTTCTGTACTTAGCTAGGCTGTTCCTCAAAAACCATCCAGGCCAGTCTGTTTCTGGTTATATACTTGAAGTTTTTCCAACACCACAGAACCTTCTGAATCCTCTGCACTTCTGACAAAAAGCCCCCAGCAACTTAGAGTCAGCTCTGCACAGTTAATGAGGCAATGGAATGCCACTTGATTGAGGAAGAATATATATTTAATGATAAAACATGCAAAATAGCATAAATATTAGGGGCAGCTAGATGGCACAGTGGCTAGAGCACTGGCCCTGAATCCAGGAGGACCTGAGTTCAAATCTATTCTCAGACACTTTACACTTCCAAGCTGTGTGACCCTGGGCAAGTCACTTAACCCTAATTTTTTCCCTCCTCCCCAAAATAGCACTAGTATTCAGTTATTGATTATGTCAGTATCTAAAACATTATAGTTTATTTTGCTGATTGTGTGACAAAAAAGTAAAAGAAATAAACTAATTTTATATATGACAAATATAATTAATATAATTTTTGCTTATTTTAGGTAATTATAGTAAGTCTTATTTAACTATTTAGAATTAAATTTCTTTATGACAACTTGGAACAAATCTCAGATGAGGAAAACTCACATGAAAAGTTAGGTTACTTATTCAGTATCATAGATAGTGTGTGATACTTCTATATAAAATTGTGTGTTTTAAAAGTAGATTACTATTAAGTTTCATGTTATAGTATCATAAAACCTTATTTCCATATAATTTTGTTCCTAGAAATATGATTCAGGCAATGAAGTTTCTGATTTTGATATTACATTTTCCTTTCTTTTTAAAAGTTCCCTTTTTAAAAAGTTATTCTCCGATATGGTTTTAATCTTTAGGTATAAACATAGTTTACAGAAAGAAATAGTGTTTTTCAAAGGGAAAAAGTTTATCTATCAACATGTTATTTGCGTCATTTCATGTTGATCCTAAAAATGTGACTATGGACTTTTTCAGTAGTATAATATCTCATTTGCTGCTGTTATATATAAACACCATTTAATACATTGCCAATAAGTAGCTGCTCCCTCTGATATGATTTCTGGGTTGTAGTTAAGTTCATTTCTTTCTTGTAAATTATGATAACTGATTATGTAATGAAAGTAATAGATTTTCAGGCTTGGAGAGAAAATTTGAAGTTAAAGATCTTGCTTCAGGCAGCTGTGTAATTTGTAGCAGTGTATTTGAACTACTGAATTTGTTGGACATGAGACAAGCTTAGGCTTTTTGTCTTTTATAACCTCAAAATAATCTTAATTGCTAGGTTTGGGTTTCAAAAGTAAAATGTATGATTATTTAAAGTTCAAGCTTAAACTCTTCATAGCAGTAAGATTTTCCTGGTACCCTTTTGTATATACTTTTGACCATGTTTTGAGAGTCATTCCAGGAGGAGGCTGGAAAAGGACAGGATCTTGTTGCATGTAGGACTGCATTCATCCTGACTACAATATTGGAAATATACACAACCAGCAACACTACACTGAATTCTTTGTCCTTCCTGTTGAGTCAAACACTAGATAGCTTACTGTAAATATGGCAGGCTGCCAATCTGTGGCACAGATCCGAATACTGTAAATTGGCATAAGCTCAAAAATGACAATTCTTCCCCTTTATTTACTTTCTCCTTCTGTATTGAAGAGTTTCAGCTCAAGCAGAAAGAGGGGGATGGGGAAGAGATCAAATTTTAGAAAAGAATGCCCACATACTCCATCCCTGCTTTGAGATTTCTTACTAAACATATAGGGTGTTTAGATTAGCAGCATTTTTTTTTCCTTTTTTTTTTTTCTCTTCAATTTTTAAAGATTCATTATCTCCATTTGTCATCAATTGTAAATAGAGGTTCATGGGAGCTGAGCTGAATCTAGAATACATCTTTGGTACAGATTAACTTTTATTTTAGGACTCATTCTTAACTATTTTTTAAAGGCAACAAGGTATAGGATAGAGCCTGGCAAGAATTGATTCCAGTTCTATCTCAGTCACTATGTGACCCAGAGCTAATCATTCAACTTTTAATGCCCTAGGCAACTCTGAGTTGCTCCACACTTACCATTCTGGTTGGTAGAGGCAGTTTCCTTTAGGGATTTCTTCCCCACAAAAAAATTTTACTTTTATCAAAAGATGATATTCTTAAAGTTCACCTTTAAAATGTGGGGCTTTTTTAAGGGTGTACTGATTTTTCTGACTACTGGGTTTTTGCTTAAGTGTTTCATTTTAAAAGGAGAGGGAAATAAGAGATAGGGAGTTTGTCCTTTTAAATACAGGGTGTGGTTCTTTTATATCCCAATCCCCTTTTTTTTCCTGAGGAAATAAAATTGTTAAAATTTTTGTTTTGTTTTCCTAATAAATTAGAGAAATTTAAAAAGAAAAAAATTATCTAATTTCTTTAACCTCCTCAAATTATCCTTTCCTTTTGTAACTTAATGTTGAGATTTTTCCTGGAAGATAATTTTAAACCAGAACACTTAAAATTAATGGTCGTTACTTTTGATATCATCACAATTTAGTCAGAATGTATCAACATGCCTTTCAGAGAATTATCTGAGACAGTTTTATAGTATTCAGGTATGTTGAGTTCAATGGATATAATCTTGTGTTCTGCTCTATTTTAAATTACTTTTACTTTCCTTAACATCTTTTCTTTAAAATAAGGGAACATCTTTCTGTATATATCTATATCTAGAGTGCTTTTCAGTCAGACCACAAATATTTGTCAATTACTATGTGCCAGGATTGAAGATGTTTAAAAAAAGTCTCTACTCTCTAGCAATCTTATTATAATGAGACAACATGTAAATAATTATGTAATACAAACGTGTGTGTTGTGTGTGTGTGTGTTATTATATATTATATAATTATATATAATCTCAGAGGGAAGACACCTAAGTGGATGAGAGAATTAAGGGGATTAGAGCAACACAATGGTAGTGGGAATTATTTGAATCATAGTGATTCCTTCTTAAGATTCAGTTCTGGAGCTAGCTTAGTTCCCTTTTCTGTCTTGTGAGAAAACATTATTCAGTTATGAGAACTGTGAGAAATTTTATTGTATTGTTTGAACCTACCCCTGTATGGCTAAGAAATTGGATTACTTCTGTCAATGATTAGAGAACTTTTACTAAGAATCTAGTTTATGCTGACCAGAAACCCAGTTAGATTTGAAGATTGATGGCAAAGAGGTTCCTCATAATTATTCATTTCAAACAACCTATGTCTTCCTTGAAAAATGGCCCCATAGTGATCCATCAGTTATTATTTCCATATTAATTTGATTATTTACAAATATGTTGAGTTAATGAAACATTTCTTTTTCAGATTTCCAGAGATTATGTCTATTGCCTGCCCCCCCCCCATCTCCCATTTGGAAGGGCACTAATCTTTCCTCCAAATCAGGTTATTTAATTTTATTTCTTGATTAATTGTTTCTTTTAATTAACTGGTCATTTGATCAACTAGTTTAATGTATGAAACTATCTTTCTCTATATTCAGGGTCCAGGCTTAAACTAAGGATATGTGATCTCAATTTGTTATGTAATTGGCATGCATTTGCATGCCCGAATCTTGAACTCTTGTTTCCTCAGTTATTTCATCTTTCACCAGCCACTTGGTGAAGGGAAGGAACACTAAGAAAAGCCTTATGTGGAAGATGGGATTGTTAACTGAGTCTTGAAAGAACACCAGCAGGCAGAGCTTTCTTCTTGGAGGAACAACCTGTGTAAATTCAGGAAAGGGAAGATAAACTGTTATTTGTGAAAACATTAGTTAATAGAGGAATCTTAGGGTAGAGGGAAATGAAATTTAAGATGGAAAAGATAAGAAGGACACAGGTTGTGAAGATCCTAAATGTCATATGGGAATGTTTAAAGGATTCCCCCATGGATAGCTAATGTATGATTATTTTTTGTAAAGTTGGAAAGGAATATATTGTAAATCTGGAGTGAGTGTTTAAGAAAGCCATTTCAGGATATTTTTAAGACCCAAGCTATTAATTAAAGCTTAAAGAAAGACAGCTTTTAGGAAAACATGGTAAATTTGTCTTATACTCTTGATTGTTTTTTCAGCCATTGCCCTGACTGGCTTATAAGAGAGTAGTATTAATATATTTTTAATGTTTCCATCCAAGATATTTATATCACCATTGATTTAGTGATAGTGTAAGAAAAACATCAAATTGAAAGTCAGGAAACCTAGATCCCATTAATACTAGTTCTGCTGCTCATTAATGGGTAAATAATTTTATCTCTCCAGATCATAGTTTCTTCATTTTTAAAGAAAGGAGAGGGGGAATATATATGGTCTTAAAGGTTACTTCCAGGTTAAAAGACTAATATAGGTTATTAGCTTGATTTTATTATTTATTTAAATTCAGCTTAGGAACAGAAGATACTAATATAGTGACTTATTTTCTTCTTAAGCAGAATTTGAATGATTCTAGTCTAACCAAAAAACAAAATAAAACAAACAAACAAAAAAAAAACCCACTACTTATGAACCTAAGGAGATGAGGCTCTGAATGCGCTCTCCTCTTTCCAAGGTTCCTTTCTGTTCAGTATCCACACTCATTTTGTTAATTCTGAAGAAGCTTAGTCTGTAATGAGAAGGCTAGGATTCCTTTTTTTCCTCTTCTTTAGCTCATTTAATCTCCTCCACCCCACAACACTCTGGGGAAAAATATTTAAAGGTGGTATTTTGGTTCATGTCTATTATTTCTCCAAAACATTGGAGAAAAATACTCAATGTAAAATATAAAAGTTATGAGAAAGTTATTTCTTATACTCAAAAGAAATGCCATGAAATACTAAAAATGTACAAAGTATATTTGAGAGAACAATTTCAAACAAGTTTAGTAATTACTTAAAAATACTGCTGTACTGTCTCAGAAGGCTGGTATGTAAACCATATCAGTCTTAAGCAATATTTTTTGGACTTCATTATTCTACTGCAAACAAGTATTGATTCGTGTCTTCTTTTAAATTGTACAAACCATGAGTTCTTTTTTGCCTGCAGTGAATAAGGGAGAACCCTTAGTCATCTCAAGAACATTGACTTGAGAGTCAGGAAGACCATTTGGTTTCCTTCTCTGTAAAAAAAGGACTTTGAATTTGATTGTCTCTGAGGTTCATTCTAGCTATACACCTCCTCGGGTATTTTTAATGCTAAATTAAATTTTTAACATGGTAATATGCTGGAAATAGGTTCTAGAATTCTCACATTGTTGACTTGAATCAGGACTGGAACTCTGATCAAGTTTCCGAGATTGTTTTCACTACTGATTATCTTTTGATTTACCAGCTTTGAATCAAAAATGACCAGAAGCACATCTTAACAGTTTCACAAGATCGACCAGAATTAGGAAGGCAAACACAGCATACTCCTTGGGATGGCCTTTATTATCTTGGCATTATTTCATTTCATTTCATATAATAATTTTATTTTTAGGACTTAGGACAACTTCAAATGCCATATTCTTATTTTGGTCACAATAGATATAATGGAAAGGTTTTCAAACACATTTAAAGGTGTTAGGCTATATTATTTAATATTTAGTTATTAACCCTTCAGTACATGTTAGAACTTCATGCTTAATTAAAATTGATTCTGTTGATATTAGAAATTATGTTTTGGTAATACTCACATCCCTTACCCCCCTCTATGAAGTCCATCAGTGTTGTCACTGTAACTCATTTTGCCTGGCACAAAATAACTGTTTTAATAAGTCTTTTATAATGTAACTAATTATATAGTGCCATATAGGAAGGAAAATTATATTTAAGTAAATTTCTATTAATAAAATTTAAGAAAAACTTGACTTTTCTGAAGTAGCTTGTTCCAGAAGCAGTTAAGTGGCTTGATGAATAGTGATGGATTTGGAGTTTGAATGTTAACAATGGGAAGCAAGACTTAACAAGGTGGGAAGGAAAAGATCTTTCTTATCTTAAAAAGGTAATTTAGAGTTTTTCTTCTCTATTTTCTCTCCTTAGTAACTACTTTTCTCCAGCTTCCCTTACTAGACTGAAAGCTTCATGAAGGGAGAGATCATGTCTCATCTAAACTTTGAATCTCTCCTGTTTACCATAAAAGTTACACTAATTAATATTTCCATGCCTTAAGGCTTAGTAAGTGCTATCCTGTGAGGTAGTTATTGTATTATTCCCTTTTACATATAAGAAAACTAAGCCCCAGAGAGGTTGACTTGACTATGGTCATTTGATTAGGTAATGCCATAGTATAGGTTTTGTTGGTTGCAAATTCAACATTCTTTCTACCAACTGTATTGCTTCCAGTCATTCATGTTCTAAACACAGAAATATATTGAATTTAGTCAGAAGCAGCATTGTACATATTGAGTTTTTTCTTTTCCCTTGTGAGGAAAAATCAATAAAAACTTGATAAAATTGTGTATTAATAATTCTAAAAACTTATTTAAAGAGATAACTTATTTAAAAAGTTGGGAATATTTACCTTTTTTTGGAAAACAATGCAAGTCTTCTTGGTTTTTTGTTTTTTTTTTTTTTTGCTATAATTAGAACCTGCTTTTCTCCCCTTTTTAAGTAGAGTATTTTTTTGTGATTTTTAGATAAATTTTTGTCAGTTTTGATATTTTCTAAATTTGACTTTTTAAAAACTGTTATGCATTCCAAGGCATACATTTACATTATCTTATATTTTTCAGTATGTTTTCTCCTGACCTACCTTCAAATTTGAGCAGAGTGAGAATGGATGGGCTGAGGGGAAGAAGTAGAATGGAAGGGATAATTAAGATAGAGTTCAATCTCTTTTCTTAAACCCTGAGCGCAGTCATCAGGGAAAAAAGGAAGCTTAGTAGGTCAGCCTGTCCTTATGGCTCTTTACGAGTGAAGAAAAATTTATATTTTAGCAGTTGTCTAAAAAATACAGACTTTTATTTAAAAAGTATAGCTTTTAAGGAATTATTTGTTCTTTTTTTGGGGGGGGAGGAGGAATGTCACATTCAACTCACACTTGCATTCTCAGTTTAACTTATTACATCCTTTTTGATTTCCTTTTTCCTGTTTACCATTTTATTCTGTTCTTGAATTTTGTATTTGAAAGTCAAATTTTTCATTCAGCTCTGGTTTTTTCATCAAGAATGCTAGAAAGTCCTCTATTTGATTTGATGTCTATTTTTTCTCCTGATGGATTTTAGTCAGTTTTGTTGTGTAGATTATTCTTGATTGTAATTCTAGCTTCTTTGCTCTTTAGAATATCATATTCTAAGCCCTTCGATCCTTTAATGCTCTACTTTTTAAGGTATTCTTTTTTTCCTTGAGTTTTTGTACTACTTTCACCATTTGACCTAGTTTGCTTTTTAAGGTATTATTTTTTCAGTATTTTTTTTTGTCTCCTTAACCAAACTGATGACTTGATTTACATAATTTTCTTGCTTTCTCTTTCCAATTTTTCTTCTACCACTTTCACTTGATTTTCAAAATTCTTTCTGAGTTCTTTCTTCTTTAGCCTAGAAATAATTCTTTGAATATAGGAGCTTTGACTTTCTTATTTTCTTCTGACTGTTTTGATCTTCCTTGTCTCCATAGTATTTTTCTATGGTTGGAATTTGCTGTTGTTTGCTCATTTTCCCAGCCAGTTTCTTTGTTAAAATAGTTTTTTGTTTCCAGGGAGTGGCACACTGTCCCAAGCTTTAGGAGTTTTGTGCAACTGTTTTCAGAGATAACTCTAAAGATCTGTAAGTTTTCAGTTGTTCCAAGGTGATATGATCTAAGATGTGTGTTTGCTACTCTTTTGACCTATGCCCTGGTCTGGTCTGGTGAGTGACCATAAGTACTCTTATTTTAGAACTATGAGAAATATTCCCCCCTCCTTCATCCACCCTCATACTCTACAGCAGCACAAGCTCTAATATGTTAGTGCTCCTTTTTGCCCTGGGACTACTCCCCAGAACCAAATATGAGCAAAACAACTAAGTCCTGCTAGCAGACCTCCTAGAATTGCTTTTTGACTAGTTATTTGACTTCTTATTGTCTATGGACTCCCAAGGTCTGCTCCTGGTTTTCTGGGGTAGAGTCTATACTGTCATAGCCTATACTGGCTAGAGTGTGTTCTACTCTCACCTAGGTGTGATAAACCTTTCCTGCTGATCTTCTAAATTGTCTTTGGCTGGAAAATTACTTTACTCCATCCTTTTGTAGGTTCTGCTACTCCAGGAATACTTTATTTAAAGTTATTTGGAAGGGTTTTGGGGAGAGATCAGGTGAGTCATTGCCTTTTCACCACCATCTTGGCTACACTGAATTATTTATTCTTTTCACCTTTGTAGTGTCCTTAAATTATTTATTCCCTGTGTATATTTCACATCTGTGTGCATAAATTTAACAAGATAAAAAATAAAAAGGCTAATGTTTATGAATCTATACACATATCCATATGTGTATACATACACTGAGAGAATATATTGTTTTGTAAATGTATGTGTCTCAATTTCTAGGGTTTATATAAACTAGGTTCACTCTTGGATAGTTTCCATAAATCAGCATGTTGTGACCCCTCCTATTCTTTCCCTTGAAAAAAACACAATTTGATTTATTTTGCTTCCCCTTCCTGACCTTGGAATTTCCTCAAGAACATCAGAATTTAGTTTATGTGTGGTCATTATTGAAAAGGAAAAAAAAGGCCTTCAGCTTCCATATAAGACCCCAGACAATAAGGCATTCAAAAGACAACTTTAATTTTAACTCATCATTGTGTAAAACTCTTCAGTACCCTCTATCCTTGGGGTCCCTGTTCCCTTTTAATTGGAGATTGTGGATATTAGAGGCTTCCTTCCTAGTTTTCCATTATTTAAGGAATTCATCTAACCATTTTCTACCCAGATGCTCTCCTTGATTTCATGATCTCCAGAAACTTGCTATTCTACAAGGTGAAATCAAATTCTTACCTCCTCAGATTATTTCTCACTCTGACTGTAGGACTTCATCCTGCATTGTTTTTTATTAAATTACATATTCAGGTTTTTTTAAAAAATGTTATATATTCCTTCATTAAATTGTGAACTCTGTGAGATCAGGAATTGCCTTATGCTTTTCTTTGGACCTTTTAGCATAGTGCCTGGTGCACTGTTGGTCCTTAGTAAATGTTTATTGTCTCTGATTTTGATTTTGTCCAAGAAAAGAAAACCCAAAAACAAACAAACAAAAAAACCCCAATCCACAAAAAACTCATACCTAGAACCCATGAACAGCAAAGCAACTCTTTTTCCTTCCTATGAGGGAAGAGTGGCTCCATAATGGAACAAGGAGCTATTGGTGCATTTTAAGCAACAGCTAGTATACAGAAAGTTTTATACATACATACACACACACACACAGCATCATACAAGTTTTTCTGACTAAATTCATAAAAATAGTAAAGTTTACATGTATGTAAAGGACATTAAAGGAATTTCTTGGTCCATTAGTGCAAAATTTACTTATAGTAACCACTAGTAAGATAAGGGCTAAGGAAGAGGAGTCATTAGTTTTCCTATGCCTTGAATTTAGAATTCTTTGCTTTATGTTAAAGATCTTTGATAAAATCAACCAGCTAAGGCTAATGCCTTTTTTTCTTACTGTGAATGGGAGAAGGGAGAGGCACTTAAAAAGGCATTCCAATATGTGATACTTATATTTGCATATTGTTTACATATACATATGTAGAAGAATTTATATACATTTATATACTTTAGAAGCATCATCAATATTTAATTATAAAAGTTAGAATAATGCAAATATAAATTTAAATAGCTATGCTACTCTAGTATATCTTTAAGGAGAGTGATCTCCTATGGCCAAAATGAACTAGTCACTCCCTTCTTGGTGATTGTCTTGGAAACACTCATGATCACCTCCTTAGCCACTTGTCTTAGAGAACAAGAAGGCTGTTGTCAACCATTCCGTATACATTATTATCTTTAAAAACTGAAAATTTAATATGGAAAAGAGAAAAAAAACACAAGCTCTTCACTACTATTTTAAAGAAAGGTTGAAAAAATAGGAATGATGAGGGTAGGATGTCATTTTGAAACCATATGTAACAGCCTGAAATTCTTTGTGTCCATGAATGAAAATTTTAAACTTTCTCCAGGTTTGCAAACTGAGACCTATACAGCAAATCATACAAGATCTGTAGTGGTGCTTCATATCTGGCTGTCTTTCACTCTTGATATAGGTAAATAGGCAAGCAAACAATCACAAACTAGAAAAACTCTAGATGACACACTTGGATAATCTTCAATATTTACCTCTACTTGACCAGAATCAAATTTAATTTGACTTTGCAGATAACATTTCTCTCTAATTTCCTTTACTTTTTTTTTTACTTTTTTTGAGAATTCATTCATTTATTTTTAATAATAGCTTATTTTTCAAATCCATGCAAAGATAGTTTTCAACATTTACCCTTGCAAAACTTAATGTACAATATTTTTCTCCCTATATGCCCTTTCCCTAGACAGCAAGTAATGCAATATTGGTTAAATATGTGCAATTCTTCTACATGTTTCCTCATTTACCATGCTGCACAAGAAAAATCAGATCAAATGGGGAAAAAATGAGAGGAAAAAAAGCAAGCAAGCAAACAATTACAGAAGAGGTGAAAATACTATATTGTGATCCACATTTAGCTCCTATAGTCCTCTCTCTGGATGCAGATTGACTCTCTCCATCACAAGTCTATTAGAATTGGTCCAAATCCCTTCATTGTTGAAAAGAGCCAAATCTATCGCAATTAATTATCACATAATCTTCTTGTTGCTGTGTACTATGTTCTCCTAGTTCTACTCACTTCACTTAGCATCAGTTCATGAAAATCTCTCCAGACTTCTCTAAAATCACCCTGCTGATCATTTCTTATATTACAATAATATTCCATTATCTTCATATACCATAATTTATTCAGTCATTCTCCAACTGATGGACATCCACTTAGTTTCCCAGTTTCTGGCCACTACAAAAAGGGTTGCTACATATATTTTTGCACTTGTAGGTCCTTGTCCCTCTTTTATGATCTCTTATGTCTGCTTTGTGTTTTTTTGATTTGTATGAATAACTTTCTAAAACAATCACTGTGGTTTAGGTAATAGAGCATATCATTTGGAATAGAACTTGTGATTTGAACAGGGGTTCAAATACTGCCTTCTAGCTGAGTGACTGACCCATTTATATATATATGTATATATATATATATAATACATATATTAAAAGGTTTCATTAGAAATATAAGAATCTACCAGGAATACTGAAATAATAATGAAATTGCTAGGAAATATTTTTTAAAAGTAATTAAATTTATATAGACTTTAAAAAATCCTCTAGTTTTTGTAGATTTAATAAAGTTAAGACATATGAAGCTTTAGAAGTTCTTGGGAAATAATGAAGTAATGAGCACTTTGCTTCTCATTCATACCCTTATCTACTGCTATGTGTCCTCAGATTTTTCATTATATTTCTATTTTGGAGTGCTTTCTTAGCTTTCTTAGCTAACCATTCTGTAACCATTTGCCATAAACATCCATCATCAATCTAAGCACATCTTAGAAAGACGTAGGGCAAGAAAGAAAAAAAACAACTCTTATCAGTTGGATCTATACTCATGTGTAAACTTAATGTCTTACTACTAATAGAAAATACTTGAATAAACTGAATAAATTAAATGTTTAATAATTATTAATAGTGATTACTAATAATAGTGTTAACTGACATGATTTTGAAATCCTCCATATTGAATTTAATACAACTTGAGCAAAGTTCTGCAAAAATGGCTCATTATCAACTAGTCTGTTTATAAAATTAGAAAATTTAGAGCTGAAAAAGACCTCAGTTGGACCTAAGCCAACTGCCTAATTTTGTCCATGAGGAAAGTGAAGTCCAAGGATTTGCCCAAGGTCAGAATCTGAGTAAATAAACATTTATTTAGCATCTACTGTGTATTTGACTTCATACCCAGAATTGAAGTATGCTTAAGGCTGTCTCTGTCTCAAGGAATTTACAATATCAAGGAAGGTAGTTAACATTTAAAAAGAAATAAAAGGGGAATGGAGTGCAAGATGCAGGAGGAAGTCCAACAGCTGGAAGGGAAATGATCTGAGGAGGTAAGAGTTAAGGAATTAAATTCATCTTGGTAAATGATGAATTTCTGGTCATCATGAAACCCAGGAAAGCAGCTGAGTAGGAAATAAGGTGTATTTTCTGGGTGCCCTTCTCAAATGGTATAGGAGGAGTTCTCACATATGTATTACACAAACACACACACACACACACACACACACACAGCAGAGAAAGGGAAGGGCCCCAGAAACAATCTTGCTAGTAGTAAATATCGTGGGTGAAACATAAACTTTGGACCCCTGAATTAAGTTTGTTTGCCATACAACCCTGCCTTCTTTTTTTAAACCATCAGATGGGAATAAGAAAAACAAAAGTAATTTATGTCCCAGCTAAAAACCTGCCTTCTATAAGAAGGTACTTAGATGCTAACGCTTTCCCTCTGAAATTATTTCCACTTTATACTGTATGTATCTAGACATACAGACATGCATACATACTTATGAATATAAATAGCTTATATATAGTCAATTTGTCATTTACATGTTTTCTCCCTCATTAGAGTGTGAGCTCCTTGAGACTAGTGACTGACTTTTGCCTTTCTTTGGATCCTAGTGCTTACTTAGCACAGTGTCTAACACATAGTAGCCAGTGCTTAATCAATGCTAAGTCACTGAACAATGTAACATGGAAAAACCCACTCCATACATGGAGAGGTACAACTTTCTGCAAATGTGCACCTGCTAGGAGAAAGAGCATTCTTTGGACAATTTTCAGTTCCAGAATTGAAACCTGACTAGAAAATCTTTCATTGTTCCAGCTCCCAGTGATTAGATGTGCCTAATTGATATTCCACTCTTCCTCTGCAGTTACCTTTCTTTTTTGCTTGGGATATCTTCTCAGATTTGCTGCTAACCTCTGTTTGCTACATTCAGCTCCTCCTCTTGTCTTCTGGAGGTGCTTTCCTCTTGTGGGGTAGTTTCATTTTCTAAAGGAGTGTTCTCTCTTTTTTTGAAATTTATTTGCCATAATGCATCTACAAATCAATCAACATCTTTTCAGTTTTTTTATTTAGATTTTTTCTTTTTGTTTAGTTGTTTTCATGTTTAACTCTTTATGACTGTGTTTTAGGGTTTTCTTGGCAAAGATACTCAAATGGTTTACCATTTTCTTCTCTAGCTCATTTTACAGATGAGGAAACTGAGGCAGAAATAAGGTTAAGTGAACTTGCCCAGGGTCACATAGCTAGTAAGTGTCTAAGTGCAGATTTCAACTCATAAAGATGAGTCTTCTCCAAACCCAGGGCTTCATGCACTATGACCCTATTTAGACTTTTCAAATTTGCCAAATTTTTACATATGTTATCTTATTTGCTATTCTCTATCATACTTTGAGTACAGGTCCTTATTATTATTCCCATTTTTTTTTTTTTTTTAGCTGAGAAAATGAAAGCTCAGTAAAGAAAGTGACTGGCCCACATTGCTAGCAAGAGCCAGAAGTAAGATTTGAATCCAGATTTCCCAGATTCCCATCCTTATGCCACATTGTGCTACATTGTCTATACATTGGATATACTGTTTAACTATGTCAAAAGCAGAATCTATTATCATGGTGATGAGGCGCACTTAAACTTTTATTTAATAACCTAATGATTTAATAGGATAGTCACTAACATTCTCTTCCCTAATGACTCCTAATTCTATTGTCATTGATACTGAAATAATTCTAAGTACAAATCCTTCACAATATGGAGAATGAACAACTTGCATAGTTCCCCAAACTTAGGAGGTATATTACATTTGTAGTTATGTCTTTATAAATTTTAGGTTGGCACCATGCTTTAAACTAATGGACCAAAAAGCTCAAGCTGATGGTCTCATAATTCAATCCACAGTCTTAAATTTTAGCATGATATATATGTTTATACATGATTGCTTAGCTGGAATTATTTTGCAGATTTTCACATTTTTATATCATATATAAGCTGAATTTTAAATGAATTTTTTCTGTTTGAATTATTGTTAAGATTTAAATTTTTAAATTGCTTTTATTTAAATAAAATGCATAAATAAATTTCTTTTTAATGCTTTTGTGTATGCCATTTTAAACTGATAGATAAATCTACATGGTGCCAAAATTTTGTCTTGGATTTGTGTGACTTTCGGACATCATTCATTCTAATTAAAAACTACTTTTAGTTCTCTTAGTGCATTGTCCTTCCCCAAATTTGTTATGGATTTGTTTTGACAAATTATTCTTTTGATTTATCAAATCTGAAGTTTTCTAAATTTTTCAGGTCATAGAACCTGCTGTATTTTTTTATGCCATATAACGTCAAACCCATATAACCCTCAAATTTTGATTTTTGTGCATTTATATTGTGATTTAGCATTTTTATTTTACATTTAATCTTGCTAAAGATATTTTCTTTGCCTTTTAAAAATAAAATTATTAGATCAAGAAAAGCAAGAAATTAAGTAGCCATGCTTCTTTACTTCTTGCACCTTGCCTATCTAAGCTGCTTCTTTCTTTCCCCCCAGTAGAACCTTGAATTGTAATCACATAAACATTTTCATTATTCTTGAATGAGGTATGCTAATGTATTCCTTTTTGACACCCCTCTTATTCCCTGTAAATAGATGTAGTTATAGATATATCCCTATATATTTCCTTATACATATTTCCCTGTGTATATTAACTTTTTCCTTGGAATGAAAGCTTCTGGAAGGAAAGACTATTTGTATTCGAGTTTTGTATTTGAGCATAGTGTTTGGCACATTCGTTCATATTTTATTCTGCATACATAAAAAGCATAACTTTCCTTTCACTAAGCCCTGCAAAGGTCTTTTTTTAATAATTAAAAGAAGACAGTGAACATCAGAATAGCATCGTTACTTATCTCTCCCCAAAAAACTATGTGTAATTCTAATGGAAAACTGTAATAACCAACAATCTTTAAAAATGGAGTTCTGTATGGTATAGATTCCAACAAATTCAAGGAACGTTTTTGTTTGGTTTTGACTGACAAATTATGATAAGGTGATTTGCAGTATAGTTCAAATGTTAAAGTGGGTTTTTATTTTTATTTTTTTGAATAATGGCTTTTTATTTTCAAAATAAATGCAAAAATAGTTTTCAGCATTCACCCTTGCAAAACCTTGTGTTCCAAATTTTTCTCCCTCCCTTCTTCCCCAGGCAGCAAGCAATCCAATATATATTAAACATGTGTAATTCTTCTATTCATATTTCTACATTTATCATGCTACACAGGAAAAATCAGATCAAAAAGGAAAGAAAATGAGAAAGAAAACAAAAAGTCAGCAAACAACAACAAAAATGGTGAAAATACTATCTTGTGATCCATATTCAGTCCCCATAGTTCTCTTTGTGGATGTAGTTGGCTTTCTCCATCAAAAGTTTATTGGAATTTTCCATGAATCAATAAGTTGGTTTTTTTTTTAACTAGTATTCGGAGTGAATTAAGTAACTCTGGGCCAAAGTGGATGAAATACATAGAAAAAGCTGCTTTTTTAGGGGAGACGCAATTTCTCAGTTAATTACAGCTCAAATCAGTCAATTGGATTGGTGAGCAAAAATGAACTTTATTGAATCAGAGATTATCCTGTGGTACATAAAGTGACAGCAGTACATTGTGAATAGAGTTAGTTTTGGAGTCAAGAAGTAGACTTGAGTTTCAGCAGTAACACATCAAAGATCCTAGGCAAGTCATTTGATGTCACAGTGCTCCAGCCTATATGTTAAAAAACAATTGCAGACTTGTTTTTGATAGAAGGAATTTTTCCCGTCAGGAATTCTCTACCCCAAAGCAACTAAGGATCCATATCTATTCTGCTTCTTAAAGAAAAAAAAAAAATCGTGAAGTTCCGCAGTGGAGTAGAAAAAAACTGGATCTCTTCCCTCATCTCTCTTGCCCTCATTTCCCCCTTCCTTATGTCCTTCCTCATCTTCCTCTTCTTCATTCTTCCCTGCTTCTCCCTTTTCTTCTTTTTTTTTTATAACTCTCTTGCTCTGCTTTTCTTCTCCCTTATGTCTGTCTCTGTCCATGCCCCCCCACTCACACACACACACACACACACACACACACACACACACACACACACAAGCTTACATGTACACACACACACACAAAATAGTACAATTTTACATCAAAATTCTACTCTGTTTTCCAGTGAACCACTTTGGGAATTCAGTAGTTTAGTTTCTTCTCCAATAACATTGCTATTCATGGAAGCAAAGAGGATTACTTCTCCAAAATTTATTGTTTTAAAAATTGCTTTCTCGATCTCAAATGGGTATAAGAAATACTCACCATTTATCCCCAATACTCCTGAGAAAAATAGCTATATAGTCATTGTGTTGAATGTAGTAAATATTACTAAATAAAGTAATTTGAGCACTTAGGAATGTGTTCTTTCATAAATTGTAGGCCAAAAGATACTGTGTACAAAGCAAATTGCAGTGTTTTTAGTTACTTTTTTTACCCTAGCTCACATTAGAAAGGGTATTAAAGATGCTGGAGAGATACTTGAAAGTGTAGCAAAGTACATCTTGTCTGCTTGCAGTAATCTTTTCTCAGATATGGTGGGAGTTATTTAATTTATTTTTTGGAGAAAAAAATCTAGGTTCTTCTTTCCTCATTTGTCTCAGAATTCCTCCTACTGATAATTTCTTCCCTCCATTAGATAAAGGCCTTATTTTGCCTTAAGTGTAAGAAAGAAAGGGAGAAGGAAAGGAAAGAGAAAAGTCTTTATGTATGTAAATGTATATATGTTATATATGTATGTGTGCATCTATATTATATTGTGTCTTTCTGTGTGTATTGTATGTGTGGGCACATGTATATAGGTTTATGTGTATGTGTGTGTGGATATATATATATATATATACACACATATATCTATATACATACATACATATATATATAGTGTAGGTATATATACATACACACACAATAAATACACAAATACCTACACATGTATAACAAATACATACATGTGTATGTTTATATATATGTATATGCATTCTATTTTCTTATTTTTCTAATTTTTTCAAATTCTCTATAAAATATATTCCTAGAAAAGTTATGTAAAATCAATAACAACATAGTGTGCATCACTTTTCACTGTTGTAGTTAATGACCATTAATTTTGATAGGTCAGCATTGCCATTGACCTCCATGTTTTTGCCCCTCCATGTTGATTCTGTTTGCATTGTTACCATTGTGTATATTATTTTCATTCTATTCTCTTCACTTTTAATAACTTTTTACAGTTTTTTTCTGAGATCTTTTGTATCATAACAAGTGAATGTTGTTTGTAGTATTTTGTAAAATAGCCTTTACTTTGGAATTTTGATTTTTGTGCATTTATATTGTGATTTAGCATTTTAATTTTACATTTAATGTTGCTAAAGATATTTTCTTTACTTTTTAAAAATAAAATTGATTTTTACTTCCCTGTTGGTTTGATGTGCAGTATAATACATAGGCCTTGGAGCCAAGGAGACCATTATTCAAGCCCCTTCTCCAATACATAAAGGCTGTATGATCCTAGACAAGTTATTTAATCAGTAACTCAATAAAATACATGCTATTTGAGGGAAGGTGCTGACCTGCATTGCTAGAGGGATTTTCTTTACTAGGGAGATCATAGGCCTGCTCTCTGTCCTGTGCTCTGATTACTGAGCTCCCTAGCTTCCCTTAAGTACAGACTAAAAATTCTACTGTCTAAAGAAAAGTTTCCTCTTAATTCCATTGGTTTCTCTCTTTTAATCATTTCCTATTTGTCCTATATATAATTTGCTCTGTATGTATTTTTTTTTTACCTTTACTCTTCCTGCCTCTTTCTCCCCCCATCTCCTTAGATTGTAAGTTTCTTGAAGACAGGGACTTTTTCCTTTTTTTGTATACCCAGTACTTAAAACATTACCTGGGATACAGTAAGCACTTAATAAATGTTTACTGAATTGAAATAGGTTCAACCCCATCATATTGGTATGAAAATTATTTGTGTTCTAAGAAAATTATAGATTAAATACAAATATAAGAAATTAGAATTGTCTTGGCTTATTCTAAGATTATGTCTTTTAAAAGTAAAATTAGCTTTTTTTGAGACTTACATCAGTAACTTTAGAATCTATGTTTAAGGAATTTTCTTACAAGGTAGCAGTTATAAGAATTTCTTTGTACCAGAAAGTGTGATGTGGTATATATAGATTAACAGGCAGTATGAGATACCGGGTAGCGAGTCAGACTTTCAGAACTAATACTAATAGTACCTTGCAACAGTTATAGGGCTTCCTCAGTTAGGAATACACAGTGTTAAGGAAAACATATATCCTGTCTTTATCTTATATCCCATGGTTAAAAGTATAATGAACAGGGAGGCAGAAGACTAGTTTGTTCCATTTGTTAGATAGGATTTCTGAAAAACTTTAATTTTCACATTATAAAATGAACTAGATAATTGCCTACATCATTCCATGTAGAATACAGTACAATTAATTCTAATTTATTAAATAGACTAAAAATTTGTACAACTATGCCACTATTAGATTATCTTTATTTCAGTAGTTTTGATGTTTTTGTTTTGTGTTTTTTACCTTTATTTCTATTCTTTATTTGGCAAACATCAAAATGAGCATTTCTGTAAACAGCAGAACAGAAAGGATTGAATATTGAACTGTGAATCTCTGTCCTATAGAGCTTGTTTTTTTAAATATGTAATGTATTTACAATGTTGCTTTCAAAGCTATATAATTTTCTCCCATTCCTTTTGGCCTCCTTTTTTTTTTTTTTTTTTTTTTTTTTTTTTTGGTATGTGTGGGAAGTTGGTAATCTAACACTAATTTTCCTCTATTTTTAACTCTTCCCCTGCTTCCACTGGAAAAGAACATAACAAAGTCAATTTTTGCTTCACATATAAGTAAGCAAAACAAATATCCACATTATCCATGTAGAAAATTTTGTCTCCTTCTGAATCTTGGTTGGATAGCATGCCTCATTAACAGTTCTCTGGATTTATTTTTCCTTATTAATTTGATTAGAGTTCTTAAGATTTTCAATTTTTTTTTCTTTACCTTGTTGCTGTTGTTATAAATTGTTCTTCTGTTATTTAACAAATATTTATTAAGCACTAACTATGTGTTGGGCACCTGGCTAAATACTGGGAATATAAGAAAGACAAGTTGTTAGTCCGTACCCTCAAGAAGCTTACATTCCTAAGATAAACACATGTAAACAATTATGTACAAATAAGATGCACACAAGTTGAAGGTAGTCTCAGAAGGAAAAGCATTATATGGGATTTTAGCTGAGACTTGAAGAAAGCCATAGATAAAAGAAAAAAACATTCCAGTGACAGTACACAGCCAATGTTAAAAACGGGGAATCAGTTAATAGTTGTGTGTGAAACAGCAAGGAAACCAGTGTCATTAGAACATCTAGGACATGGAAGGATGTAAAGTTTAAGAAAATTGGAATTGTAGAAAGAGTACCAGGTCATGAAGGACTTTTGCAGCCAAATAGAGAGTTTCATGTTTGATCCTGAAATAAACAGAAGTTTATCGAATTGGGGGCATAGGAGAAGCATGCTTTATTAAGGAAAATCATTTTGACTGCTTTACGGAGGATGGATTTAAACAGGAAGGGAGATGCTAGGCAGAACACCCAGTCTACTTTTGCAATAGTCCAGGTGTGATGAAGCCTTGTGTCAAAGTGGTGGCAATGTCAGAAAGAAGAAGCACATCTGAGTGATGTTGGGAAGGTAGAATCCATAGGATATGGGGAAAATGGCTGCGTATAGAAAGTTAGGGAGAGTAAGGAGTCAAGGATGGTATATAGGTTGGGAGCCTGGGGAACTTGGGAGGATTGGTTGTACCTTCAATAATAATGGTGAAGTTAAGAAGGGAGGGATTTGATGGGTTGGGTATTATTAGATGCATTGAATGATTAATTCTGCTAGCTTCATTCTTCATCAGTTCATGTAAGTCTTTCCACATCTTAATAGTTTTGAAAAAGATAATGTCTTCCTAGCATTATCCATAAATAAGGTAAAATAGTGAAAATTTGCTACAATATTACTTTATAAGAGAGAACCCTTCATCCCAATGCTTTTTGTATTTGAGAAAATAGAACTTTATGAACCATTGCCAATGCTTTCTATTACAATTCTGCTGAATAGTAACTGTTATTTGATATCTAATCTAATGTTTTTATGTATTGAAAATCTTTATTTAACAGCAATCTTATTTCTCTTTCCCATCTCCTCTTTCACTATTGGAAACTTAAAAAATGCAGACCCCTTGTAACAAATACTTATAATCAAGTAAAACAAATTCCTAAATGGCCATGTTCAGAAAAATGTCTCTATCTACATGACAAGGCCATCACTTCTTTGTCAAAAGATGGACAGTGTTCTTTATCATCCATTCTGGGGAATCAGAATTGGTTATTATATTAATCCAAGTTCTTAAGCCTTTCAATGGTATTTATATCAATTATTCTTGAGTTCTGTTCATTTTACTCTGCTTCTGTTCACATAAATTTTCTCAAGTTTCTATGAAATAATCTCTTTCATTATTTTTATTGCAGAATTGTGTTCCATTATATTTTGTACTATAATTTCTTCATCACTTCCTCAATGGATTGGTACCCTCTTTAGTTTCCATATTTTTGTCACTACAAAAAAAGGTCCGTTATAAATTTACTCTGAAAGTTAAATAGCAATCTTGAATTTACTATCTTTAGGCATTTAAAATATTAGAACAATTTTCCATTTCCCCCTCTATTATTGTTACAAGGAAATCTTACACAATTCTCAAATTTATTTTTATTTTCTTTTTTTCTTGTTTGTTCTCGTGAATTTTTTTCAGTAAAATAAAATTTCCTCAAATATTAAAGGAACATGCTTATATAACCAAAGTAACCCAATAACTTTTTATTTCTTATTAAAAAAAGCTTTAAAGGATAAGTTTTGTTTTATTTTCTTTTTAGAATATAATGGTAACTATGTTATTTCCATAGTTAAAATGTAAACAATAGTGTGACATTAAAGATATCTGGAGTCATAGAATAATAGCAAAGGAAGTATTAGTGATATATGCCTTTTTAGGTCAACTTGTAACAAAGGCTTTTGATTATATGTTATGATTTGTAAATTGTCTTCTAAAATTTAGTTTTGATCTTAATATCCTTGATAGGCAATATTTCATTAATCAACAATAACTTAAGACTTGATATCCTTTTAAAATATTATATTAGTAAATTTTAAATAAAGTGATATAGCAAAAAGTATGAGAAATTTAGAGCCTCGAGTATAAATTATGTAATTAGAAATTGGAGTGAGATCTTGGGGATATTCTGGGATAATTTTTATTTTACAACTAAAGTTAACTAATTCTGGACACAGTTAAGTGTTTTGCCCAAAGTTATCAGGCATCCTGACTCATAGTCCAAAATTTTCTCCTCTGTCATGAAAAATAGGAACACTTTAGAGGAATTGGTGGCATATCATTGTTTCTTTAAAAAAAAAAAAAGGAAGATGTTTAGTTTCCATGAGAACACTTTTCCTGCTCTAAATTTTATAATTTAATTAACAGTACCCAATATATTTTAATTAAAGGAGATTAATTTTTAAAAATATAGTGCTAATCATCAGAATGAAATTTGTCATCAAATAGGTAGTTATTAATTTGGTCTATTTTTCTTTGTTGCAAGGGAGGGTGCTTCTCAAGATATATTTTGGAATCATCTTTATTCTTTCTTTTACTCTTCACACAGTCAGATTCTAAATCATCTTTCTCCCTTCTTTAATTTTCCATCATTGTTATTATTTAAGCCCTTTTAAATTCTAAGTATATCTGTTTCTAGTCTTTTTTTCATCAGATGAATCCTAGGTCATCGACAGATTTATCTTTTCAAAATATTGCTTAAATCTTAGGATGACACAAGTTTCTCTACTTGTAGTCCGCCTTCCCAAATTTCTTTTCCACTTACCAAAATGCACATTTTGGTCTCTGTCAATTTAGACTATTCACCATTTCCTCATTCATTTTTAACTTTTCTACTCCAAGTATGGGAAGTTAGGTGGATAGAGCCCTGGGCCTGAAGTCAGGAAGACTGAATTTAGTTCTGATCCTTACTATGTGTGACCATGGACAAATCATTTAACTCTATTTGCCTCAGTTTCCTCATCTATAAAATAAGCTAGAGAAGGAAATGGAGAACTACTCCATTGTCTTTTCCAAGAAAACTCCAAGTGGCATTGTAAGTCAGAAATGATTGAATCAGCTGAACAACCACCATGCATATTTTTGCTCATGTTGGGAAGCAGTATAGTGTAGCAGAAAGAATATGGTACTGAATCAGAAACTGATTTTGATCATGTTCCAATTCAACCATTTATAACTTCTGAGGCTTTTTGTTTATATATAAAAACCTAGGATGATACTTATAGAAATTTCTCACAGATAGTTGATGAAGAAAGTTTTGCAATCCATTTGGGGCCATTTAAAATCCTCATTTTTATGGAACCTAACTTTTTATCCCTCTTATTCACCAACTGAATATACTTCCTTTCTTTCCAGGATCATTACATTGCTTTTGTACTTCTTGATTGCTCTTATAGTATTGAATATATTCTTTATGGAACAGCAGATAAAGATTGGCCCTTTGTTTCCACTGAGATAAAACATGTGAAGGGTCTTCCTCTGCCAACATAAATTGGCACCTTTTTCTGCAATTTATAGTTTTGGATTGTGCCTAAAGGTTAAGTGATTTGCTTAGGGTCATTCAGCCTGGATATGTCAATCTTTGTGACTTGTACCCAACATGCTAGAGGTTTGTCTCTGATTTGTGTAATGTTTTGGGTATTTCATTTAATGATTACTTGTTTAATTGACAATAAATGCTTTTTACTCTCCCCTCCTTCCCAAATATTGTAAACTCTTTAACTTACTTAATTACAATTGATAATGTATCTTTTACATCTAATATATCTTATACTTATTAACAAATATTTGCAATTAACAAAATTTACAAAATATTTGATGAATTGACTACAGTATTGAGATTTAAATGTATGTGCCATTAATTTCACTTATTTTTTATTTGTTTAAAAAAGTAGATAGCAGCATTTTGCAGATTTTTTTGGATTTAAAAGACCCTTGTGTAAGGTGAATATAAATTTCTTGATGAATGATGGATGGATCCTTTAAAAATATATTTTTTCTGACATTATAATGAAAAATTTGTTAATTCAGAAAAATATCTTAGATTCATCAGCATTGAACCTAAATTGTTTTTTAGTACTGTTCTTTTCCATTCCCTACATTGAGTCACTTAAGAAGAAGGGATTAGAATGAGTTTTTTTTTAAAATTACTAAGCATTGCCTTGTAAAAAATAAGTATGAAAAATTTCTTAGCCTATGGAATCTATTAGCTTATGCACTAGGCTATATGTTCACTTTAATTTCCCGTTTCACAGAGGATTAAGGACTAATTTCAAGGCATTGCAGAAAATTTAAAACTACTCTTAGTAATTAACAATGAAACTGTTTTAAATACCTCTGATAATTAAAAGTACAATATTATTTTCAAATGAAGGTGAAACAGCTTTATCATACTCAATTTGGAGATGTCCTTTAATCATCTTGCAATATGGATTTTTATATGATGAAACCATGTTCTTCAAAGAGATACACAAAAGATAATATTCTCCATGTTTATGCCATAATCTGTATCCCTAGTATTAGTGGGATATAGGTATTCTATTGTATTTCCTCATTGTTTTTCTATTTTTGTTTGAATCTAATTTAATGAAAATTTTACCCTTTTGAGAGTAAATTTTCAATCAACATTTAAATATGTTGGACTTTCATAATGTATATGCACACATGCCACTGGCATAGTAGTTCAGTATTTTATTGAATAAGCAGTGACACAAATTATAAACTTTATTCAGTGAGTTAAATAGAGAGTGTGGAATATTCTTCAGAGAATTAACTTTCAAATTAGCAAGACCTGGGTCCTAATTCTGCCTCTGACATACAGTGTCATTTCATGCGATTTCATGCAAGACAGTGTGTCAGTACTATAGGAAACTGTCTAAGATGGTAGTTTGGGGAGAAAGTGCCTATGGGTGTTTCTTTTTCTAAGAGTTTTTTATCTTAATGAAATCACAAGTCTGTGCCCTATCCATAAGCAGAAAATATTATTGGCTTTTAAAGAGTGAAAAACCTTCTCAAAATGAATATTTTACCTTCTCATCAGTACAGTTAGGCTTATTATCTCCAAAAATATGGAAGTTATGAATGTTACACTGTCAAATTCAGAAACCTCTCATTTTTATTTAGATAAAATGATTCATTGCATCCAATAATTAAATACCTGGGACATTTAACATTTTACCTTAAATGTACAGACTATTTTAAGTTATTTTTCTTTTGTATAAACAAGTATATGTCTACAAATGATGTGATGTATTCTGTAAATATTTGATAACATCTTATTCATATCACAGAATCTCAGAATTTTAGAGTTGAAAAGGGACCTTAGTGACTTTCTAATCCAAGCTATACAAGAAAGGAATCCCTGTTACAGCATACCTATGAAGTATTCATCCAAACTGTTCTTAAAAACTTCCAGTGAAGGGAAACACGTAACTGCCTGAATCAGATCATCCATTTTGGACAGCTGCAGAAGGCAGGAATTGTGAGGAAGGTAGCTATGCAGCATAGTGAATAGATCATCAAGCCTGGAGTCAGGAGGTCTGATTTCAAATCTAGCCTTAGATACTGACTAAACTGTGTGCCCCTGTTTGCCTTAGTTTCCTCATCTGTAAAATGAGCCAAAGAAGGAAACAACAAAACACTCCAGTATCTTTGTCAAGAAAAATTCACATGGAGCCACAGAGTTAGACACAACTGAAAAATGACTGAACAACAATTGTTAGGAAGTTTTTCAGATATTAAACCTAAATTTGATTTTCTATAATTCCTCTCTAATGCTCCTGGTTCTTTTCTCAAGAGACAAACAAAATAAGGCAGAAGTCCTTTCCATGTGATAACCCTTCCAATACTGATTCCCTTCTATCTCCAGATTTTCTCTTCTAGCCTAACATTTTTCATTTTCTTCAGCCACACTCAAGGATCTTTGATCCTGTGTAACCTATAATTTAGCAGGTTTGCCCACAATTAAACACAATTCTTCAGATATGTTGATTTATATAGTCTGACCATCATCACCTTCTTCTTAGAACCTCAGCCTCTCTTAATGGAGTCCAAGTTACATAAGCTTTTCTAGCTGTTCATAACATTGCTGATTGATATATAGCTTATGGTTTACTAAAACAGTTTATTTTCAGATGCACTTCTAACAATTAATTCCCTCTTGTGTACTTGGGAAGTTGATTTTTATTTTAGTCTAGATGTAAGATTTTATACTTAATTTTTGAATTTCTTTAGATTCAGTGCAGTGAGTGATCCAGCCTGTCATAAACTTTGTGCATTCTGATTTTGTCCCTCGGTGTTTTAGCAGTTCCCAGCTTTGTGTCATCTGTACATTTCTGCTGGCATCAAAGTCATTGCTTAAAAAAAATGTACATGTGGAACTCAGCACCAATCCCCTGGGTATTCCACTAACCATTGCACTATGAACAAATTCTTTTTGAGTCCAGCCATTCAAACAGTTCCAAATACATCTAATTTATTATTGCTGGTTCATATTTCTCTATCTTTTTAACCAGAATATACTCCCTTCTCTACTAGAATTTTATAAAGGTTACAGTATAGATGAAAGATGTCAGAAGTATATATCAGAGAAAAATGACCCTATTACTAATGCAAAAATTTTTCCTTTTCTTACATATATTTTATTATTAAGTTAGGATATGGATATAACAATATGAATCCTCTCCTTAAAAATATGCTTTGTTGTTATTTTATAATTACATATTAGATTGCTTTGACTAATCAAAATTTCAGGGGCTACTTATTTAAATGTAATGATACTATGTGTGAAATTGCTGTGGGAAGATAGTCAAATAAATTTATTCTCATCATAACTAGTGTAGACTTCTCTCAGAGTTGAAGCAATAAAGTTTTATTTTCATTTAAATACATTTTAACACCTGTTATATTCAAGATACAATATCAAGATCAGTTAATTCCAGTGAAAAAGATAAAAATCAGCTTCCTTTGATGTGATATGAAACAGGCCAGGTGATTGCCCTCAAATAAAATAAAGAAGTTATTTCATTTTTCTTTTGCCACAAATTCAAATTGCTTCACTAAAGCTGACTAAAGAGTTCTCTCTCCAGTACCAGATGGATCTTCTTTCCCTTTGGGCCTCAATCTCATCCCCATAGAATGCAGAAGTTATAAATCTAAAAGGTGATCACCAAGAGATGAATGTTGTGAGTGGTGATAACTCACATTTGTATAACTCCTTCAGGTTTGCAAAAAATTTGGCATGCATCATTTCATTTGCTCCTCCCAACAATTAAGTGCTCTTATATAGAACAGCTAAATTCAAGGTCATCATGAAAGAACTAAAAGTTGAAAAGCTGATTTTAAAAAGTTAAAAAGGAACCAGTATAATAAAAAGAACTTTACAATGAAGCAAATACTTGAAAATCTGTGAGGAAAAGGAAGTTATTATTTTTATTAAAAAATTTTATTTTTAAAAATATATGCATTGACAATTTTTCAACATTGCAAAACCTTGTGTTCCAATTTCCGCGCCTCCCTTCCTCACACCCTCCCTTAGATTGCAAGTAGTCCAGTATATGTTAAACATGGTAGAAATGTGTGTGTGTGTGTACATACACATATATAGACATATATACATATATACATACATACACATATATATATATACACATATACACACACACACATCTATTTATACAATTATCGTGCCACACAAGAAATAAAAGAGAGAAGCAAAATAAAATGGAAGAAAACACACACACACACACACAAAAAGTGAAAATGCTATGTTTTGAACCACACGCAGTTCCCATAGTTCTCTCTCTGGGTGTAAATGGCTTCTTCATCACTGAACTATTGGAACTGGTTTGAATCATCTCATTGTTGAAGAGAGCCAGGTCCATCAGAATTGATCATCTTACAGTCTTGTTGCTGTGTACAGTGATCTCCTGGTTTTGCTTATTTTATTTAGCATCAGTTCATGTAAGTCACAAGAAGAAGTTATTAAAATAAAATCTACAAGTCCCTTAGAAATTTTGATGGAACAATTCTGTCTACTTAAAAGTTCAAGAGAGCAATAAAATAATTAAAAGATGAAATAACGGAGATTCTCAGGTAAAACAATAACACATGAGAATAAAGAATTTTGAACAAATATTGGAGAAATTCACCAAAACAATGAATTCTCTGAGATGCAGATGGGTATATTAGGAACATAAAAATGCAACCTGAAGAAAAAAAATTAACAAAAAAGAAAGGATAATAAGATTAAAAGAGCATACATTAAGCATTCATAATGTACATTGTGTGTTTATGTGCCCATTTGTTCAAGCTATGAATCTCACTAGTAATTATTTATCAAAGAGCCCTTCAGAAAAAGGTGCCATTTCCTGCCTCTGGGCCCCATGCCCATTCTGTGTGTTAACTGGAATGCCTATATCTTCTAGCTTTGTTCAATTTGTATTTGATTCCAACTTCAGTCCTCAAGTAATGTTCATCTTCCTCTAAATTAATATGGTACTAATATGTACTATTGATTTCATTTTGCATTCAGTTCCATGAGCATTTATTAACTACCCTACAGTATGTCAAAAAGTATTGCCTGCCTTAGGTGATTATGAGAGTATCTCATAGTCAGAGTTGCCTCTTAACCTTTATATTTCCCCCAGTGTTTTACATATAGGAGGTACTTGATAAAGATTTGCTGAACAAATAAAGGTAGAACCCCGAAATCCTAGAGGAAGGATATATGGATTTTGAGTGGGAGATTGTCCTGAAGAAATATGACGAATTATAGATTTATATCTTAAAACAGAGAGAAGAAATTCAAGTTAACCTGTACTTAATAAGCAGTTGAAGGTTGAGGTAATAGATGAGAGTAGGCCAAATATTTGGATTTAAAAGTGGGAAGCTTGGATTGGGTTAAGAAATAGTTGGGGGAATTACTAGAATATTTCAGCATTTTTTATTTTTGTTAGAGATGAGGAAAAAAATAACAGAATCTCAAAGGAGGAAGAGACCTCAGTGGACAAATTATACCTAAATAAGTATTCTCCCTAAAATGCCCTTGAGAAGAATTCATTTAGACTTTCTTTGAAAATAGTTACTAAGGAAGAACCAATAGAACGTATGTTTAGAGTAGAATGTAAGCTGCTTGAGGACAGGAATTGCTTTTTTGTCTTCATATCCCCAAATCCCACCTTATATATGTGCGTAATAAATATTCATTAAAGTGAAATGTATTTTTTATCTTGAGCATTTCTATTATGTTTTTATTCTATACAATAATTATCTTCTTTGACAAAGTCAAAAGTAACAGCTGCCATTTTCTTTCCCATAAGTGATCATCATCCTATGCTTCTGGAACACTGGTCCCTTCTTTGAGCCTTCTCTTTAATATTGTTTGAAAATACTTATTTTTGTTATTCATTTATTTTTTTACTTGCCTTAGATAATATTGTGCTTTAACTCTAACTTTTTCCCAAGGGTTTTATTCATCTTTCATTACTTGTCCTTGCTTTCATCTTCTATACAAGTCTTTTTAAGATCTTAGCTGGTTGATAAGTTATCTGTCCATCATTCCCTTTACACAATTCCTCCTTTTCCTTAAACCAGAGTTGTTTCTTTTTGAAATCAGAATTAAGTTTTGAAAAGGATCAAACTGTGCATACCTTTTGAGCCAGCAGTGTTTCTATTGGACTTATATCCCAAAGAGATCTTAAAGGTAGGAAAGGGACCCACTTGTGCAAGAATGTTTGTGGCAGCCCTTTTTGTAGTGGCTAGAAACTGGAAGCTGAATAGATGCCCATCAATTGGAGAATGGCTGAATAAATTATGGTATATGAATGTTATGGAGTATTATTATTTTATAAGAAACAACCAGCAGGATGATTTCAGAGAGGCCTGGAGAGACTTGTATGAGACAATCAGGAGATGATTATATATGGCAACGAGACTATATGATGATCAATTCTGTTGGACATGACTCTCTTCAACAATGAAATGTTTCAAACCAGTTCCAATTGTTCAGTGAAGAAAGCCATATACACCCAGAGAGAGGGATATGAAATGTGGACCACAACATAACATTTTCATGCTCTCTATTGATGTTTTCTTGCATTATGATTCCCTTCTCAGATTTTTTTTTGTAGATCCGACTTTTCTTGCACAGCAAGATAACTGTAAAAATATGTATACACATTCGATTTGTCAAGTATTTCAACATAATTAACATGTAGTAGACTTCCTGCCATCTAGGGAAGGGGTGGGGACTAGGAGGAAAAATTTATAACAGAAAACTTTGCAAGGGTCAGTGTTGAAAAATTGCCTATACATTTGTTTTGCAAATAAAAAAAATAAAAAGAATTAATTTTTGAGAGTCTTCCTCAGTTGATTTTCCCATATTAAACTTTTTGGCCAGAGGATCCTTATTACCCATTTTTTTGAATCTTGAAAATCTGCCTCCTCAAATCTAAGATGCATATAATATTTATCCAGAATTTTTCTGTTTCTCTATTATAAATTATTAGATAAAATGTACATATCCCTTAAGGTTCCTATCATCTCCAGACTAGCAACCAGTTCCTTCTTATAGAGGATTAATTAAATTAATTCAAAGATGAATTAATCTTTTCTGGTTTTGGGGTTTTTTTCTACCTTTAGAAGGCTTAATTCTCACTAAAGAATATGAAGAAATTATTAGTTACTTTGCTTTCCACAAAGAGAGAAATAACTTCAACAAATGTCCTGATAGTTGTATACTTCAGTAACAGTATCCTTTCTATTTCTGCCTTCATTGTTCTTTAACTAAAAACACTTTATCCCATTTCACCCCTTCAAATTTGTAATGTATCCTGTATCTTCTATTAGATTCCAAGTTTTCAGGGGTAGGTGCTATATATTAATCTCTTTATTTCTTACAATCTGAATATTGAAAATGTGATTTGAATGCTTGTTAAACTGGGGAATGATACTAAAACATGAGTACTGCTGTGATGCCACCAATTCTTTTAGCTATTAGAAACATAATAGAGTGCAGAAATAATTTGCAATCTTTCATGCAAACCTTTTTAATTGGTGATGAATTTCAAATTATATCCAAAAATGTCAATTAAAGATTACAGTGATATGCTATCTTTAATTTACAGGTAGTCAGCCATTGTCAGCATTATTTGCAGGTTTGAGGTTATTTTTTTGGAGGGGGAGAAGTCATTTCCTGATGCTATAAAAGTCTAAAAACAGATGATTCATATCTGTTATCATTGTCTATCAGAAAGGGAACCAGTAATTTCTAGATATTTAGAAGGGAAGAATTACATTCTGAATCTCTTGGTTCATCTAGGAATACATATGATAAGACTTATTCCTTCATATTCATTTTATTTTATGGTTCTTATTTTTCTTGTTCTTCCAAACATATTTTCTCTGCCTGGTAAAATTATCTTGGGAACAATATACAGTGATTTCTTTTGATATTAATAAAATATAATAAAACTTATCTTTTATATGTTTGTGAAAGTCAGGAAAATTCACAAATAGAAAATTATCTAATGGGAAATAAGGATGAAGAAATTAGTATATTGCTTATTGCACTTCAACATTCATAGCAACAATAGAGCATATTGTAAGCACTAAGCAAAGTGGTGACTATGGACCTTCCTTATCCCAAACAACAAGAAATAAATAACCCTAAACTCTTTTCAGATGCTGCCTTGGCCAGAAATCTTGTCTAAAAGTACACATCAATCACTATGAAGTTGTTATAATCAATAATTCAATCAATAAGCACTTTAAGTGATTACTATATAGTAGGCATAAGAGATGTGTGTAACAATCTGTTCACAAAGAGCTTACATTCTAATGGGAAAAGTATAAGAACATATCTAGGTAAAAACATAATGAATATAAAATTGATTAAATGTAAAATATAAAATAATTAAAAAAGGAAAGTGAGAGAGTTGGGAGAATCAAGAAAGATCTAATGGAAAATGTGGGGCTTGAGCCCCATTTTGAAGGAAGAAACAGAAGTGAGGAAGGCATATATCTTGGAGGTGAACTGCTAATATGAAGACTTAAAGATGGAAGATGGAAGGAATAGAAGAAGGCCAGTTTAGCTGGATCTTCAGGAGAGTATTTTCTTTTTTCTTTTTCTTTTTTTAATAAAAGCTTTTTATGTTCAAAATACATAGGTAGATAATTTTCAACATTCATCCTTACAAAACCTTGTGTTTTAAATTTTTCACCCTCCCTTCCTTCCACCCTCTCCCCTACACAGCAAGCAATTCAACATATGTTCATTCAAAATGTGGCTCAAGCCCCACCTTTTCCATTAGATTTTTCTTGATTCTTCTAACTCTCTCCTTTCCCAGGGAATTATATTCCCTGAATATAATTATTTTATATTCATTATGTTATCTAAATATATTCTTAAGTTTTTCCCATTAGAATGTAAGCTCTTGGGGCAGCTAGGTGGCGCAGTGGATAGAGCACCAGCCCTGAAGTCAGGAGGACCTGAGTTCAAATCTGGTCTCAGACATGTAACAGCTGTGTGACCCTGGGCAAGTCACTTAACCCCAATTGCCTCAGCAAAAAAAAAAAAAAAATTATTGCACTCCCTAAAAGTCATGATCAAATAAAAACCTTAGACATTTAAAAAAAAAACAAAAGAATGTAAGCTCTTTGTGAACAGGGATTGTTACATCTCTTGTGCAATTCTTCTATAAATATTTCCACATTTATCATGTTACACAAGAAAAATCAGATCAAAAAAGAAAGAAAATGAAAAAGGGAAAAAAAAGAAAAACAATAACAAAAAAGGTGAAAATATTATGTTGTGATCAATATTCAGCCCACATAGTCCTTTTTTCTGTATGCAGATAGCTCTCTCCATAACAATTGTATTGGAATTGGCCTGAATCACCTTATTGTTGAAAAGAGCCAAGTTTATCATAGTTGATCATCATGTAATCTTGTTGCCACTGTGTAGGTAGAGTATTTTCTAACAAGACTAGAACAGGTTTTTGGATATTGATTTTTTTTTATTTTATTTTATTTGCATAACATAGGTGTGGGTAATTCTTCAACAATAACCCTTACATAGCTTTCCGTTACAAATTTTCCCCCC
>JAJPUD010001521.1:250618-286115 GCA_023553655.1 Myrmecobius fasciatus | reverse complement strand
CCACTTGGTGCATATATGTTAAGTATTGATACTGCTTCATTGTCTATGGAACCCTTTAGTAAAATGTAGTTTCCTTCCTTATCTCTTTTAATTAGATCTATTTTTGTTTTTACTTGACCCGAGATAAGGATTGCTACCCCTGCCTTTCTTTGTTCACCTGAAGCATAGAAGATTCTGCTCCAGCCCTTTACCTTCACTCTGTATGTATCTCTATGTTTTAGATGTGTTTCTTGTAAACAACATATTGTAGGATTCTGGCTTTTAATCCAGTCTGCTACCCGCTTCCGTTTTATGGGAGAGTTCATCCCATTCACATTCACAGTTAAAATAACTATATCTGTATTCCCTGCCATCTTATTTACCCAGAGTTATGATTTTCTCTTCCCTTTCCCCTCTCTCCCTTCCCCCCTCCCCAGTACTTTGCTCTTGATGACCACCTCCCACCAATAATCCTCCTCCCTTTACAGTCCCTCCCTCCCATTTATACCTTTCCCCTAATCCTTCTATTAGTTTATCCCTTTCCTTTTCTCCCCTCCCTCCTACCTTCCCACAAGGAGGGTCAGGCCTTTCTTTGAAGCCAAATGTGTCTGATATACTCTCTTAGAGAGCAGTCTAATGAGAGTAAGGTTTACACAATACTCATCGCCCTCCCTTCTTGCCCTCAATTATATTAGATCTTCTATGTCTCTTTATGAGATTTTGCCTTATTTTACCTCCTTTATTTTTACTTTATTTTGCCTCCTTTGCCCCCTCCCCCCTTTTTCTTTTTCAGTATGGTATCCCTTCCACCTGTAATTTCTTTTCCATTATTATCAAAGAAAAATCAAATTATACTGCCATTCTTTAAAGGATACCTATAGTAGAAATATAGTTCTCAAGAGTCTTCCTTTTTACCTTTTTATGCTTCTCTTGAGTTCTCTATTTGGAGGTCAAATTTTTTGTTCAGATCAGGTCTTTTCATTAGAAATAGGTGAAATTCTCCTGTATCATTGAATGACCATCTTCTTCCCTGGAAGATGATGCTCATTCTAGCTGGATAACTTATTCTTGGCTGTAATCCAAGTTCTTTTGCCTTTCGGAATATCTGGTTCCAGGCCCTTCGATCCTTCAATGTGGAAGCTGACAGATCCTGTGTAATTCTAATGACAGTTCCTCAGTATTTGAACTGTTTCTTTCTAGCTGCTTGCAATATCTTTTCCTTGGTGCGATAGTCCTGAAATTTGGCCATGATATTCCTTGGGGTTTTAATTTTGGGGTCTCTTTCTGGAGGTGATCGGTGAATTCTTTCAATGCCAATTTTGCCTTCTGATTCTAAAACATCAGGGCAATTCTCTTTCATGATTTCCTGGAAGATAGCATCCAGGTTCTTTTTTTCATCGTGGCTTTCAGGGAGTCCGATAATCCTTAAATTGTCTCTCCTGGATCTGTTTTCCAAGTCAGTTGTTTTTCCTAGGAGATATTTCATATTTTCTTCTATTTTTTCATTTTTTTTTTTGTTTTTGTTTAACTGATTCTTGAAGTCTTATTGAGTCATTTACTTCTGTTTGTTCAATTTTAATTTTTAAAGTATTATTTCCTTCAGTTATCTTTTTTAGCTCCTTTTGTAGCTGGCCAATTGAATTTCTTGATTCATTGCATTCTTTTTCCATTTTGCCAGATTTATTTTGTAATGAATTGTTGTCTTTTTCCAATTCACCAATTTTGTTTTTCAGTTCACCATTTTTATTTTCCAGTGAATTAGTGATTTTTTCCAATTCACCAATTGTGTTTTTCAATGAACTGTTTTCTTTTTCCAATTTACCAGTCCTATTTTCCAGTTTTTGATATGTCTGTTGCCCTGATCTCAATTTATTTCCCCATTCTTCTTCTAGCTCTCTTTTGAGATTCTTAATGCAATCATCCAGGTAAGCCTTCTGAAAGGGAGACCAACTTAAGTCTGCCTTTGTGGCTTCACCTGGGATTGTTTTCATAATGTTAGGATCTGGGGACTGTTCTATTTTTTTCTCCGTAAAAGCTTTCTATGGTGAGAGCTCTCTTCTGCTTCTTGCTCATGATTTAAAGTTGGGATATTGGTCAAAAGCAGAGAAAACTGCAACAATTTGTATTTGCCCTGGGGCAGTTTGCCGAGTTGACTTCCGGTCTGAGGCTGGTCTGTCTAGATTCGCACTAGGACCACATTTTCAGCTGCTCTCGATCCACCCTTTACCAAAGGCAGATCTGCCAAAGGACCTGCCCGCAAGCAGAGCAAAGTGGCCCAGGCGTCTCCCAGGGGCTTCCTGGGTGCCTTAAATCCACTCCTCTATCACAGCCCTGACTTCCGCCCCGGCTGGAGTCTGATCGTGACCAGGGGCCGATTTCCCCTGAGGCTAACTTTCTCTGGAGTTCTTTCAAGGTAGATTTTTGATAGAAGTGTGTTGTAGTCCAAATGTTTGGCAGAGCCCTCACTCAAAAACCAGTTCGAAGGCTCACTTTGTCTGGGTCTGAGGGAAGGTCCCAAAGGAGTTCACAGAGAAAGCTGTCTGCAGTTCGCCATCTTGGCTCCCCCGGCCTTGGATATTGATTTTGAAATCTATTTTGGACATTCTAAGTTTGAGGGAGCCCTGTTGATATGAAATGTCCAAATTCTAGTTGATAATACAGTACTGAAGTTCATCAGAAAATCTAGTTATATAGATCTAGACATTATCAACAAAGAAATAATAATCAAACTTGTGAGAATATTTAAAAAGTGAGTATAAAGGAAGAAGACAACAAGAAACAAGGAAAAAAACCTTAGGAAACAGTATCTATTAGGGGACATGATAGAAATGATAAGACAATAAGGAAGATTGAAACTGAAAAGCCAGACTGGTAGAGAAGAATAGAGTAATGTTCCAAAAACTCAGAGAAAATAAGTGCTTCCCAAAGACCCCAGCTTTTGGGATAGGAACTCACTATTTGACAAAAACTACTGGGAAAATTGGAAACTAGTATGGAAGAAATTAGGGCTTGACCCACACCTAACACCACATACCAAGATAAGATCTAAATGGGTTCATGATGTTGACACAAAGACATTATAAACAAATTAGAGGAACATAGGATAGTTTACCTCTCAGATCTGTGGAGAAGGAAGGAATTTGTGTCCAAAGAAGAACTGTAACTCTTAATTGAACACCAGATAGATCATTTTGATTATATTAAGTTAAAAAGGTTTTGTACAAACAAAACTAATGCAGACAAGATTAGAAGAGCAGCAATAAATTGGGAAATCATTTTTACATTTAAGGGTTCTGATAAAGGCCTCATTTCTAAAATATATAGAGAATTGATTCAAATTTATAAGAATTCAAGCCATTTTCCAATTGATAAATGATCAAAGGATATTATTGGGCTGGATCCCCCACAGGATATGAACAGACAGTTTTCAGATGATGAAATTAAAACTATTTCTAGTCATATGAAAATGTGCTTCAAATCATTATTGATCAGAGAAATGCAAATTAAGACAACTCTGAGATACCATTATACACCTGTCAGATTGGCTAAGATGACAGGAAAAGATAATGACGAATGTTGGAGGGGATGTGGGAAAACTGGGACACCTGATACATTGTTGGTGGAACTGTGAACAGATCCAACCATTCTGGACAACAATTTGAAACTACACTCAAAAAGCTATCAAACTGTGCATACCCTTTGATCCAGCAGTGTTTTTATTGGGCTTATATCCCAAAGAGATTTTAAGGAGGGAAGGGGACCCACATATGCAAAAATGTTTGTGGCAGCCCTTTTTGTAGTGGCAAAAAACTGGAAACTGAATGTATGCACATCAATTGGAGAATGGCTGAATAAATTATGGTATACGAGTATTATGGAATATTATTGTTCTGTAAGAACACCCAGCAGGATGATTTTAGAGAGGCCTGGAGAGACTTTCATGAATTGATGCTAAGTGAAATGAGCAGAACCAGGAGATCATTATACACAGCAACAAGACTATATGATGATCAATTCTGATGGATGTGGTTCTCTTCAACAATGAGATGTTTCAAACCAGTTCAAATTGTTTAGTGATGAAGAAAGCCATATACACCAAGGGAAAGGCCTGTGGGATCTGAGTGTGGAGCACGTCATCACATTTTTACGCTTTCTGTTGATGTTTGCTTGCATTTTGTTTTCCTTCTCAGGTTTTTTTTCTTATAGATCTGATTTTTCTTGTACAGAAAGATAACTGTTTAAATATGTATATGTATATTTGATTTGTCATATATTTTAACATAATTAACATGTATTAGACTACCTGCCATCTAAGGGAAGGGGTGGGGGGAAGAAGAGAAAAATTTGGAACAGAAGGCTTTGCAAGGATCAAATTACCCATGCATATGTTTTGCAAATAAAAAGCTCTAATTAAAAAAAAAGAAAAGAAAAGAAGTGTTTCCCTAAAGTGAGGATAGGAGAAAGGGTCATTAGTATCATATGTAGCAGCTATATCAAGTAAGATAAGGGAAAAAAAATACGACCATCAGATTTAGCAATAGAAATATCATTGGGTACTTTGGAGAGAGTAGTTTCAGTTGAGCTATGTGGCCACAAATCAATGGATTGAAAAGAGAGAAAATAGAGGCTAGACTTAAGCTAAGAAATGGAAAGATGTACAGTAGTTTGAGGAGAGATGCTAAGGTCCAATGAAGGATTTTTTTAAGTTGAGGGAGGTTAGGACATCTTTGAAGGCAGTAGGAAGAGAAACAGTGAATAGTTAACTATTCAAAAGTTGATAGGATCAAATGTACATTTAGAAAAGTTTTCTTTGATAAATAAAAGCATTTTATCCAAGTTTTTCATTAAAAACTGAGGGAAAGAACACAGTGAGAGATGATGTTAGAGGTCTTAAAATGAAGACAAAAGGTGAATGGGGACTCATGTTAAATGCCTTCTGTTTTCTCAATAAAGTAAGAGCTAAGGAACTTTGGTAAAAGAGATGGAGAAAATGTGGAGAACTTGAGAAAGGAAAAGATTTGAAATAGTTTTTATGGGGAATAAATTAAGAATTGCCTTAGTTTAGTGAGAGCACACTTAAAACTGGATAACATTAATATATATTGTATCAACTCAGCATAATTGGAAGCATCTTTTAATAAGTAGAAATTTAGCGGGTAGATAGTGGAATTAATGTATGACTGATAGAACCATGGCAGGACAAAGAGACAGGGAGTTTGAAATCCCAGGATAGAGTAAAGTTTAAAAAGTTAACAATAGGGTTGAATTTGGAAAATTAGAAAAATAAATTCAGAGCAAAAGTAGTGTAACTTGAAGAAATATTGTAGTGTCTCAGTGACCTTTTAAAGATTGTAGATCTCGGGGAAAACAAAAAAGGAGGTTGGGAGGGATGAGGCATCAAGACAGGAAATGATAGGTTATAGTTAAAGAGTGCCACAATTTCTAAAATTAAGTTGATAAATCACCTGGAAGCCTCAAAGTTTTGTAACATTTAATCAACGTTTAGGTGCCTTCTATGTGACAAGCACTGTGCTAAGTTTTGGGAACAATAAGAAGGAGAAAAACAGTTTCTGACTTCAGAGTCCCCATCCTAATGAAAGAAGCAACAGGAAAATAACTGTTAAGTTATGTACAGTGTAAATGCAAAATAATCTCAGAGGAAAGGCATTAGGGTGGGAAGAAGAGACACCAAGAAGGACTTCTTGAAATTAGGATTTGAGCTAAATCAGGGAGGTCAGGAATTAGGGATGAGGAGGAAGAAAATGCCAGAGGTGAAGGACAGCCAGTGAAAAGGCTTTTAAAGTATAATCTATAGTTAATCAAATGTCCTTTCTATAAACTGAATAAATGCTTTGTGCGTATGAATATTTCTGTTTTCAAATATGTAGAGATACTGTTTCAATCAATTATTCCTTCTTTTAATATTGTTATTGAATTTATTCTTTTCTATTTTGTATTTTTAAATCATGAATATAAATAGTATATTTTCTTACTGTCTTGGAAATCAATTTTTTTACATTAACATATCTTTGGTATTAAATTAATTGACAAAATAAAGGGGCCTCCATATTAAAAGAAACAAAAGAAATTAGGACTCTTCTTTCAGGATGAGCTAAGATGCTACTGTTCTGCATTGGTTCCCTATTACCCATACCAAATCAAATATGAATTATTAGCTTTCCAAGTTCTTAACATCCCAGTTCCAACTTAACATTTCATAGTTATCTCATATTACTCATTTTCATCTACTCTACATTCCTGTCACAGTGGAGACAAATATTATTATCAGATTTCATAATTATCATCCTGTGTCTTCTGAGGTCTTGCTTTTGCTTATGCTTATGCTTGCTTTCATACCTCAGAAAAATTCTTTGCTCAATCCAATCACATCTTCCCATGATGAAGAAAGGAATGGATTTTAAAACTTAAGGCAATATCGTTTCCAGAAAACATCTCCCTCCTCAAATTTTTCTTTGTATTATTATTTGGTGTGTGTGTGTTTTACTTGTGTCTTGGAATAAATATACTTAAAGTCAGTAATCTAGGCATGAGACATTTGTGCAAGTCAATGTGGTTAAAAAGAATAATGGGAAATAGAGGAAGATAGATTCAAGCTCACTTGTAGAGGGCTCTGAGGAATTTGTCCTTTTTCTTAGCTGTTAAGGAATCAATGAAAGGCTTTGAATAGGAAAGTAATGTTCTCAGTCTTGTGCCTTAAAATTATTTTGGCAGTTGTGTTGAGGATAAATCAGATGGCAAGAGACAGAGGCAGGGATGCATGCATTGCAGAATCTTATAGTTATTACTGTAGTGCAAGTGAGGTCATGAGATCCTGAACTTGGAATGAAAGGGAAAGAGAGGACTCAGCAAAGGGTAAAAGCTATTATGTTGATATTGATCAGCTCAACAAACTTTTTTAAGCCATTACAAATTGTTTGAATTAATAGTTAGTGATGGCTCTGCCCTGAGCAGTTGCAATTAATTTAGTCCCTATAGATCTAGAAAGTAATATTTAAAAAGTAGGTATTTGAAGAAGGAATATAGTGAAGAAATATATAGCATTTTTTCTTTGGTGATATTTTGTTTAGGTTTATGCTTATGTTATTAATTTTGTAGACTGTTAGAACAATACTATATGGTCTTTATTATCATTGCCAATTTGTATCCAAAGTAAGAAGAAATAAAACATTGCTTGCTCTGTGAGTGCGTGTATTTGTACATCTGTTTGTATTGTCTATTTCTGGTCTGAAAAAAGCTAGAGTGAACTAAAGCATTCTGTGTTTTCCATTAGTTCTTATTTGGTACAGATTTTCACTTTTAAATTACCTCTGAAGCACAGAATCTGGCAGGGTTCCCTGGAAGGCATCTGAGGATAGCTACTCAATCTGGAAGTTAGCCATTTACAGTATTTCAAGGCAGAGAACAAAAACATCAGAAATTAACATGTGTTGTAGAAAGATGACTGGACTAAGAATTTGAAGACCGGGTTCTAGAGGCAATTCTGACTGATGTGGATTGTTTGCCTCTAGTTAGGTCACTTTACCTGCAAAATCTGTAAAATACTTTGGACTAAAGAATCTCTGAATTTACTTATAATTCTTTCACTCAAAATTTAGTACTCTTGGAAAGAAGTTAAAGGAAAAAGCCCTCATCTATGCCTTTTTTAATGCTACATTTTTTTTTCTCACGAAGTATTTTAAAAACTTATTCGAAAATAATGGACTATAAAACAGGACACTAGACAGAGAACAGATTTGAGTTATAATTGTGCTTATATCCCTAAGTATCTGTGTTATCGTGGGCAATTCACTTAGCAATTATGAACTTTAATGTCAGTGATTTTCTGTACTGAAAAATTATATTTTTTGAAAATTATATTTATACTTATTTTTATTATATTTTAAAATTATATTTATACTTATAAGAAATCAAATGGACTCTTTCTGACCACTATACTTTAAATTTAAATTATTTATTTATTTACTAATTTATTTGTTTATTTGCTTGCTTGTTTATTTATTGCTGAGGCAATTGGGATCAAGTTACTTGTCCAGGGTCACACAGCTAGGAAGTGTTAAGTGTCTGAGGTCAGATTTGAACTCAGGTCCTTCTGGCTTAAGAGCTGGTGCTCTATTTACCACACCACCTAGCTGCCCCACTGTTGTTTATTTTGTTAAAAAAATATTTTCATCACTATTTTCTATTTCTTAAGTCACCATAGTTATCCCAATTTACCCTTCCACAGAGCCATACTTGGGGACAAATAGTATTTTTAGAGAGGAAAAAACCCAGCATAGTAAGATTGATACATCAAAATCTGTAAATGTGTAAAATATCTAATACTCTGTGGACAGGGAAAATATTGATGTTGTCTTTTCATATCTCTTCATTTGAATGTGCTCGATCTATAATTTTGTTACTTTCACTTATACTTTTTTGATGCTATTTCTTTTTTAAATAGTATTTTAGTTTTCTAAATACATGCAAAGATGATTTCAGCATTTAACTTTGTAAAACCTTGTGTTCCAAGACAGCAGTCAATCTGATACTGGTTAAACATGTGTAATTCTTCTAAACATATTTCCATGTTCATCAGAGTAGAAAAATCATATCAAAAGGGGGGGCATTGAGAGTGAAAAAGAACAAACAATAGCAACAATGAAAAAAAGGTGAATACTATGCTTTGATCCACATTCACTCTCCATGCTTCTCTCTATGGATGCAGATGACACTTTCCTTCCCAAGTCTGTTGGAATTGCATTAAATCATCTCATTGTTGAAAAAGAGCCAAGTCCATCACAATTGATCATTATAAAATCTTGTTATTATGTACGCTGTTCTCTTAATTCTGCTCGCTTCATTCAGTATCAGTTCATTTAAGTCTTTCCAGGCTTTTCTGAAATCAGCTTGCTCATCATTTCTTAAAGAACAATAATGTTCCATTACATTCATATACCATAACTTATTTAGCCATTCTCCAGCTGATGGTTTGTCCACTGAATTTACATTTTCTTGCTACTACAAAAAGGGCTGATGCATATTTCTTTTAATTTACATTATTGTGTTATCTCACTCTGCAGTAGTTCATATGTATCTTTTTATGCTTCTCTTTATTCAATCTGTCATTTTTTACAGAAAAGTTTATTATATTCATATATCCCAACTTATTGAGTAATTCTCTAATTGATAGTCAATTACTTTGTTTCCCAATTCTTAGCTATCACAAAAAGTTGTTATAAATATTTTATAGTATATGGGGATTTTCTTCTTATCTGATAAGGGAGTCTCTTGTACATTTTATTTGTATGTTAGAAATTGCTTTCCAAAAAATGTGCCATTTTTAAGCTCTACCAATAGCATATTAGCATTATATAACTCCTCCAATATTGACTGTTGACATTTTTTGTACTTTTACCAATTTATAGGATTTATAGTGAAATCTTTGCATTCTCTTGTTATTAGCAATATGAAGCATTTTTTCATGTGAGAATTTTGGCTCTTTTAAGAACTATTTGTTTATATCCTTTGACTCTTTATCTTTTGAGGAATGGCTATTAGTCATATTTGAAGTGATTATTTAAAATGAATCCATTATTAATACAATTTGAAAATTTTTAGATGCTGTAAGGATTGTCAGTTAACTTTGTAGCTAAAGTAATTTATAATCAATGTGTAGGTAAATGACAAAAAGATATATAAGTTAATATATTAGTCTGCAAAAGATATTAATTGAAAAAATTATTCATAGTTCTCTAATGCTAGAGAATATCAATTCTCTGTAATAATTTTATATATATATATAATGTATATAAGAGATACATATACTATGTGAATGCCCACACATATATGCAAATGTAAATACTTATTTTAGATACCCAACTCTTATCAGAGAAATTTGATAAAAAAGTTTTTTTTTAATCCTATTTGACCACTTTCCTTCTCTGTCTAGGTGCATTAATTTTGTCTGTGCAAAAGCTTTTCAATAGATTCAAATGTTTTGTGTTTTGGATAATTGCCTCTATGTCTTGTTTGGTTAAGAATACCTCTCCTACCTGTAACTGAGAGGTATATTATCTGTTTCTTTTCTATTCTTTTATTTTCTATTATTCTATTCTTTAATATTAAAGTCAGGTATTCATTTAGAATGTATTGTGGAATATGGCACAAGGTATTGGTAAAAACCTAATTTCTGCCAGAGTGCTTTCCAGTTTTCTCTGAAGTTTTTTATTAAATAAGGAGTTTTTCAAGGTAACTTAATCTGATATTCTTAATCTCCCTTGTTGTATTGATTTATCACTATTCTTTAACCAGTACCAAATAGATTTGAGGATGGCTGCTTTAAAGTTTGAGGTCTGAAAATGCTGTTGTCTCTTTGTCCCTACTCCTTTTCATCATTTCCTTGCTATTCTAGATTGTTTTTCAAATGAATTTTATTTGTTTTCTAAAGTATTCTCTTGGCAATTTAATTGGCATAACATTAAAAGTCTAAATTGTTTTGGGTAGCATTGCTATTTTTGTTAAATTAACATGACCTGGCCATGAGCACTGATTATTCCTCCAGGTAGATATTAAAAATGTTCTTTATTTCTTTAGGGAACACTTTGTGATTGATTCAAAATAAATTTTTTTATGCTTTGGTAGTTGAATCCTTAGATATTTTATGCAATTTATAGTTATTTAAAATGATATTTCCCTTTATATTATTGCTTTTGATGTTTTGTTATTATTATTATATAGAAAAGCTACTAATTTTAGAGGTTTTATTTTGCAGCCTACAATTTTGTTGAAGGTGTTATCTGTTGTTGAATCTCTAGGACTTTCAGGTAAACCATTCTATTGTCAGCAAAGAGAGTTAGTTTTATTTTCTTTTACCTTTATTCTTTTAATTCCTTTTTCTTGTCTTATTGCTGTTGCTGGCATTTCTAAAACAAATAATGAGAGTGGGCATCCTTGCTTCATTACCGTAGTTAGTGCAAAATATTCCAGTGTGTATTCTCCATTGCAAATTATGCTTTTTTGGTTTTAATAAATGTTTTTATGATATTAAAATATCTCACTATGCAATATACTTTGTTTTTTTTCTCTTTTTTTATTAAAAGCTTTTTATTTACAAAACATATGAGTGATTTTTCTACATTGACCTTTGCAAAAACTTTTTTTGTTGTTGTTCCAAGCTTTTCCCCTCCTTCCCCCCACCCCTAGATAACAGGTAATATAATACATGCTAAATATGTTAAAATATATGACGAATCCAGTATATGTATACATATTTAAACAGTTATCTTACTGCACAAGAAACATCAGATCTAGAAAGAAAGAAAAGAAAACCTAAGAAGGAAAACAAAATGCAGGGAAATATTCACAGAAAGCGTTAAAATGCTGTATTGTGGTTCACACTTAGTTCCCTCAGGCCTCTCTCTGGATGTATATGACTAAATTCATTGCTGAACAATAGGAACTGGTTTGAATCACCTCATTGTTGAAGAGAACTATGTCCATCAGAACTGATCATCATATAGTCTTGTTGTTGCCGTGTATAATGATCTCCTGGTTCTGCTCATTTCACTTAGCATCAGCTCATGCAAGTCTCTCCAGGCCTCTCTGAAATCGTCCTGCTGGTCATTTCTTACAGAAGAAAAATATTCCATAACATTTATATACCATAATTTATTCAGCCATTCTCCAATTGATGGGCATCCTTTCAGTTTCCACTTTCTTGCCACTACATAAAGGACTGCCACAAACATTTTTGCACATGTGGGTCCCTTTCCCTCCTTTAAAATCTCTTTGGGATATAGGCCCAGTAGAAACACTGCTGGGTCAAATGGTATGCACAGTTTGATAATTTTTGAGCTCAGTTCCAAATTGTTCTCCAGAATGGTTGGTTCCGTTCACATTTCCACCAACAATGTATCAGTGTCCCAGTTTTCCCATATCCCCTCCAACATTCATCAATATCATTTCCTGTCATCTTAGCCAATCTGACAGGTGTGTAGTGGTATCTCAGAGTTGTCTTAATTTGCATTTCTCTGATCAATAGTGATTTGGAGCACCTTTTCATGTGACTAGAAATAGTTTCAATTTCTTCATCTGAAAATTGTCTGTTCATATCTTTTGACCATTTATCAACTGGAGAATGGCCTGAATTCTTATATATTTGAGTCAGTTTTCTATATATTTTTGAAATGAGGCCTTTATCAAAACCTTTGAATATAAAAATATTTTCCCAGTTTGTTGCTTCCCTTCTAATCTTGTCTGCATTCATTTTGTTTGTACAAAAACTTTTTAACTTGATATAGTCAAAATTATTTTGTGATTAATGATGATCTTTAGTTCTTCTTTGGTCACAAATTCCTTCCCCCTCCACAGGTCTAAGAGGTAAACCATCCTACATCGTTCTAATTTGTTTATAATATCATTCTTTATGTCCAGATCATGAATCCATTTCGACCTTATCTTGGTATATGGTGTTAGGTGTGGGTCAATGCCTAGTTTCTTCCATACTAGTTTACGATTTTCCCAGCAGTTTTTATCAAATAGTGAGTTTTTATCCCAAAAACTGGGGTCTTCAGGTTTATCAAACACTAGATTACTATTGTCATTGAGTATTTTGTCCTGTGAACCTAACCTATTCCACTGATCTACTACGCTATTTCTTAGCCAGTACCAAATGGTTTTGATGTCCACTTCTTTATAATATAGTTTTAGATTTGGTACAGCTAGGCCACCCTCATTTGCTTTTTTTTTTTCATTAATTCCCTTGAAATTCTTGACCTTTTGTTTTTCCAGATGAATTTTTTTGTTATTTTTTCTAGGTCAGTTAAATAATTTCTTGGGAGTTTGATTGGTATAGCACTAAATAAATAGATTAGTTTAGGTAGTATTGCCATCTTTATTATATTTGCTCGACCTATCCAAGAACACTTGATATTTTTCCAGTTGTTTAGATCTGACTTTTTGTGTGGAGAGTGTTTTGTAGTTTTGCTCATATAGATCCTGACTTTCCCTTGGCAGATATATTCCCAAATATTTTATACTATCAAAATTTATTTTAAATGGAATTTCTCTTTGTATCTCTTGCTGTTGCATTTTGTTTGTGATGTATAAAAATGCTGATGATTTATGTGAATTTATTCTGTATCCTGCAACTTTGCTAAAGTTGTGAATTGTTTCTAGTAGTTTTTTAGTTGATTCTCTAGGGTTCTCTAAGTAGACCATCGTATCATCTGCAAAGAGTGATAATTTTTTTTCCTCATGACCTACTCTAATTCCTTTAATCTTTTTCTTGTCTTATTCCCAAAGCTAGCATTATGCAGTATACTTTGTAGGGTTTTTCGCATAAAAGGTTTTTGTACTTTATCAAAATCTTTCTGCTTCTGTTGAAATGATCATGTGATTTTGGATGTTTTGGATTTTAATATGATTCAATTGATTGTTTTCTGATTATTTAAAAATCCTTACATTTGTAGCATAAATCTCACATAGTCATAATGAATGATTTCTTGATAAATTGTAGTGTACCTGACAGTATTTTGTTTAGAATTTTTAGTCTGTGTTCATTAATGCTATTGGCTTATACATTTTCTCCTTTTTTAATCTTTCCACAGTGTAGGTATAGGACTATATTTGTCTCAAAAAGATTTCTGGCAAATTGGTACTAGCTATTCTGGTAGATTGGTACTAACTGTTTTTTAAAAGTTTGATAGAACTGTGTAACCAATAGGACCAGGAGGTTTTTTCCTTTAATAGTTCCTTTACAACTCTATTTATTCCCTTTTCTTGGATTGGATTATTTAAAATTTGTGTAATCCTCTGATAGCTTTGAGGATTTTACATTTGTGAATATATTCTTCTATTTCCTTTGTGTCCTCAGTTTTGTTAGCATTTAGTTGTGCATACTGTGTTCTCATTTTTTAAAATTTCTTTTATTTTTCCTGTGGTTTCACCATGTTTACCCACTATTTTACTGACTTGATTTTCTACTCTCTCTTCTTTCATCAGATTAGCTTATGTTTTATTGCTTTTTTAATTTTTCAAATAATCAGCTTTTAGTTTTATTTATCATTTTTCCTTTGTGTACTTTTAAAGGGGATTGGCTAAATCCTTAAATGTGATTCAGATGTTATAAAGATGCAGATCTCTGTCATTCATAAAAATTCAACTTTAGGCAAACTTAGTTCTTTCTTCTTTGGACTTCTCAGGCCATCATTTCATTGACTTAGCTGAATCTGTTTTAAAAGCTGACCTCAGAGAAGAATTTATTAGGAAAAAAAAGTAGGGGTAGTAATCATTTATCTTCCAGTCATACTTTAAAAAAGATTTTCAATCAGTAGAGAAATCTACATTATATGTCTGCTGTATAAATACTGTTTTAGATGTATGTACATATGCATATGTATATATATGTGTGTTTGTGTTTATGTATGTATATAGGTATATGTTTATGTGTGTATAAACACACACATATACATACATAAATATATCTGTGCTTAACTATAGCCTCCTTGGGGAAGGCTAGGGAAGGGAAAAGAGAAAAAAAAAGAATAATATAAAAAGTGCTCAGCAGAGAACAAAAGAAAACCTTTACAAGGAAGCAAAGAAAAGATAGGCAGTTATGAATACAATGCCTTCTATTATTGTGTATGCTTTCTTGAAATGGAAATTTATTGTTACATATTTTGAATCCTCTTGATATTATGCTGGACACATGACAATTTTTTTGTCTTTTAATTTGTCATTTTTGTTTTAAATAAATGCAAAAAAGAGAAACAAATGTTTAAAAAATAAGAAAGATGAACTTTTAAAAAAGCTGACCTCAGTTACATGAAAATTTAAAGCAGCTTTAAACATTTAAGTATGAGACAAAAACTTTAAAGGGCTAATGTGAAGTGTGGAGAAGCAGATTTAGAATTCTCTATATAACGTGATATGCACGAATTTTGACTATTTTAGCAATTTGTGGATTTCTTCAATTTCTACCTTTAATTCCGTATTCAGTAAAATATTGGAAGTATTTCTGAATTCTGATATTCTTTTTAGGATTCTGAATACAGTAAGAAGCAAATTCAAGTTATCACTACAGTATGTTTTTTTAATTAATACTGAAAATCTATCTTTGTGAATAACTATTACTTTTTCTTGAGGAATACATCAGGATCATTCTTGGTATTTCATCCAATATTTCAAAAAACATGCTTAAATAATTTTAAAGATTTTTTTATATTTATGTGAATTCTTCCACTAATTTCTTATAACCCTTCTATTGTAATTCCTTTTCGTCTCTCTCTTGCCACTGTAAATCTCCCATAGAGATGTAGCATATTGCTGGTCTTTTTACTGTTTTAAAGATCTATGGGGTAGTAATGTACCAATTTAATTGTGCATCTGTTGTATGTTTTTATTGATAGAAAATTCAAACAACTCCTTACAATTTTTTGTTTAATTTTGGCTTATTACTAATTTTAATTTTTGTGAGAATAAAGTATTCTAAGATCATGGTGAATTAACACTTAGAATCATCAGGATCCTTTTGTTTAGGGGTGGATTTTCAAAGCAGTATGTACTTTTAACAAATGGAGAACATTATACATTTGCCCAGATATGGTCCATCCTGATATCTTTACTCAAAAGTGATACTAATAATAGTAATTATTTTAGAGAACGTTGTAAGGTTTTATAAAGTGTTTTCTGTTCAAGCAAATTTAAACTTGTTACAAGAAAAAAAAACTTCCTATCAGTTATCCAAGTTAAATTATTATTATTATTAATTGAAATTACTCGGGTCTTAAATAGCTGATATGAGATTTTAACTCAAGTCTTCTGGATTCAAAGAACCCATTGTTTTAAACATTACTTAATCTCTCCCAGGAATAATTTAGTAGAGGCCTAGAGTTTGCTTGTAATCTAGTTAATGTGCCTAAAAATTCAACATGTGTCAGAGGGATTGTTCCTGCAACCCTTGGTTTTAGATGATAATCAGCCTCAACATTTGTAAAGTACAAAAGCATTTAGGAAATAAAATCATCTGAGGCTTTTTCTTCTACCCTCTCAAGTTATGAGCATGCTATTTTCATGAACATTAGCCAGTGACACAATAGCATCAGTGGTATCTCAAAATATTTGCAGTGATTTCAAGCAGCCACTTCTTTACAGTTAATTTTTGTAGAGAAGTGGCAGGCTCAAAACAAAATAAAAGTGAAGGTAAAATAGTTGAGGAATAAAAGTTAAGGGAAGGGGTCAATATGAGAGAAGAGAAAATGAAAAGAGAGGGAATACAGGAGAAAGAAAGAAAGTACATTTGATGAAAGTACATTTGAATAATGACATCCATGGTGGCTCTAGAACACAATTATCTGTACAGAACAGTTAGTTGCCTATTCTCCCAACTACCCTCTCCCCACTCCCGTCTCCTAGTGTCTGTATTACATAGTAATTTTTTCTTGAGTTAGATTACTTGTAAAATGCTGTGATATTTATTTTTAAATTGTCATGGAGTGGGATGAAATCTCTGTATTTAGTTATTATATGAATAATCTCCTGTGTGATTTGTTTTTTCACTCCCCAGGAGTAGATTGAAAATCATCCTTTGTCTTTAAGTCCAAAGAAAAAAGCATTTTATATTTGAAGTGATTGCATTAGTAATAGATTCATTTTGAGCAATTTGAAATTTTTTAGAACCTAGAAGAAATGTCAATTAACCTTACAGGTAAAGTAATTAACAATCAAAACATAGGCAAATGATGGAAAGGATATATGTGAATGCATTACTGTCTAAAAATGTGTGAGTTAGAAATAAAGTTTTTCACAGTTCTCTAATTCTAGAGCATAATAATTGTATGTGTTAATAATAAAAGCATAGCAGGGGATTAGAAGTTTTAGTCTCCCCTAATAGCAGTGTTTTAAAAAAAATCCCACAGCAGGTGTAGGTATGCAAGAATGGATTAGCATGAAAATACAATATAAGATCATAATGGTCTTTATAAGGATCAACAAACCAGAGCCTCATCACATTTGAAATACAAGGTATATCTTTAAAGCCATTTTAGATGATGGTATTTGTTTTCTGTCAAAACCCACATATTATGGAAGCTTCTACATATGAGTATCTCTGAGAAAGAGAAAGAAAGGAATGGGAGAAGGAGTGGGAGGAGAAAGAAAGGGATGGAGGGAGAAGAGAAGGGAGGGAGAGGGAGAGAGAAGGAAAGAATATTTTTCCCATTTCAACATTCCTGCTTGAATATGCTTCCAGAAGCTATAACATCAAATAAATTATATATTGAATTTCCTTTATATTTTGTACTTGTTTTCTAATTTCTGACGATTAGCTTTTTGTTATTGGCTTGTGATAGCTATATTTCCAGAAGTGATTCTTTTTTATTAAGTTATTTTATGTCACTGGAACTCATTTTTAATGTCTGATATCTGGAATTGTTTTAAGTAGCCTATAAGACAGCAAGGCTCCCTTCTTTCCATTTTTCTTCTTTCCCCACCAGATTCTCTCATTAAATCTTTTCTTAAATTGAAACTCAAAACTTCTATGGGTATAGGCAATGGGGTGCAGAATAAAAGTTTATACTTACTCAGCAGAACAAATATAATACAGTATTATGGCAGAATGACATTTTTTGGAAATAATTTCCCAAAAGGTGAGTCACAGATTTTTTTTCCTAATTTTTCCCTACTGTTTCCTTTGCTATTAGTAGCAATAACAGGTCAGTTTACCTTATTTAAGGAATAAATAATGTGAATTCAACAATTTTTACAGTGCTTGTTTTCAGAATTGTGAAGAAATTATCACTTTTTATGGAAAAGAAAATTAGTAGTGCCTATTGAGAAATAGTAATTAACTATGCAATACTACAGATACATTTTCTGTGAAAATGTAAATTCATATTATTTTCTGTACACCTTCCTTCTACTTCTCTATCCTCCCGTCCCCAACCCCTTGTGTTGATATTAGAAAATACCAGCTGTGAGAAGAAATCTGATAGTTACAATTTAATTACTATCATAATTATTGTAAGTTTACTGTTATTGAATAAAATCCTATTGCCCTAGAATATTAGTCATGTAAATACCACGTAACTGCTCTGAATTACTATATTTTAATATGATGTTTTTGAGCCTTTTTTTCAGTCATGTCTGACTCTTTGTGACCACATTTGGGCTTTTCTTAGCAAAAACTATATTGGAATAGTTTGCTATTTTCTTTTCCACCTCATTTCAGAGAGTGAGCAGACTTGTCTAGGGTCACACAGCTAGTAAGTGTCTGAAGCCAGATTTGAGCTATACATTGATGTAGAGAGGCAAATAAATGGCAATAACTACAACAGTACTTGATTAGATCACAACTATTTGGTTCTGCTGTTAACCATAAAAAACCAAAAATATTTATAAGATAACCATATTTATAGAGATATTTTTCAGTTCAGCAAGATTATTCAGATCTGTTAAGGTGCATGTGCTAAACAGTCATATTTTCTATGTAGGTGAAAGTTTATCTCCTTAGATCAGTGGTTCTTAATTAATGATGTCAGCTTGGGAGGGGGCTGTCTTAAGTGTAGATATCTTTTCAGCATAAAAAAATTTAAATGTACAAAATCTAATATATTGGGTTATAAAGGAAGATATTTGCATTGAAATACACACACATATAAATTAACTCATGGACCCCTGGTTCAAAATCCTACCTATAACAAAACAGACAATTTTCAGATTGAATAAATTCTTATCTGTTTGTCATGCTGGAAAGTATACTAGAGTTGAAATGAGAAAACCTGACTTCACATACTGACTCTATTTCTTAATACCTTTGTTAATTGTTGTTAAATGTCTGAATCCCAGTTTTAAACAAAAACAAAAAAAAATTCAAGATTTACATTAGATTCCAAAGGTTCCTTCTTTTGTTAAATGTTTGGGCCCCAGTTTTCAAGAAAAACAAAAAATATATGAAGCGACAAAAATAGAAAGACAAGAGAAATGCTCCTGAGGAACTGCAAAATTAAGTAAAGTGAGTTCTTTTTCATCATTAAAATCAAGGTATTAACTGTTTTTATTATACCTTGGGTTATCTAGTTAATTTTTTTATTTTTAATGATGAAAAAGAACTGACTTAATTTTGCAGTTAAGCAGGAACATTTCTCTTGTTTTTCCCCAACTCTGTAATCTCACGATACTACCTTAGAAAAGAATTTTGTTGCTTTTCTGGACTAATGCAGTAACCTTCTAATCAGTTTGCTTTTCTTTTATAATTGTCTACTTTCTTGATAAGGGCCTAGAACCCAGATCATTAGCCACTAAGCACTCACAAAATATTTTGTGAGCAGGTAGCAGCAGTGTAGCTCAGATCCTGAAAGCAGAGCATGGTCTTGGTTCTAACTTCTATTCCAATTACAACTTGCAGGAATCTAAACCAAAGGGGATTCTGCAGTTATATAACTCTAAACCAAAAGGTCTTCAGAGCAACTTAATGGTGCCCGAGTCCAGGAGTATTTTACTATTGCCCAGACCCAAAACCAAGTCAAGAACTTGCAAAGTTGGGGCAGCTAGATGGTGCCATAGATAGAGCATTGGCCCTGGAGTCAGGAGGACCTGAGTTCAAATGGGGACTCAGACACTTGAAACTTAATAGCTGTATAATAAGTCACCTAATCAATCCCTGTTGCCTCACCCCAAAAAGGAACTTGGAAAAACTCAGATCCAGAGGGCAATAATTAGACTTTGTTCCTGAATCAGACCACTTTGGGAACACTCAAGAGCTTGGAAGTCCCCAGACTGAGTTGTCCCTGAATAACAGTACTTGTTATCCCAAGAAAGCAGAAAGAGGACTATGATAGACCTTTCCTCTAGAAGTAAACAGAGGATGGCTGTAATATCAAATCCAAGGTACAGAAATAGGCTGGAAGGATTAGCAAACAAAAAACTAATCCCATTATAAAGAGCTATTCCATGGTGACAAGATACAGTCCCATGAGAATGATTCCAAAACATCTACAATCACAAGCATGGACACAAATTCAACTAGAATTCCTAAGAGATATAAATTGAAAGTTCAAAAACAAGAGTTTAACATGTTTGTTTATGATAAATGAAATGAAGATGCTAAGAAAGAAATGAGTGCTATGGACAAAAGAATTAAAAGGGGGATTAAGAGTGTAACACAATAAGTTCCAAAACTTACCCAAGCAACATACTTTATCAAAAAAGAAGCCAGTGACTCTATAAAACAAGAAATATTGAAACAAAATCAAAAGATTGGAAAAATTATAAGGGAGTATAAAGTATCTCATACTCAAAATAAATGACCTTGAAAACAGATGGAGGAGAAAAAAATTTAAGAAATCAATGGGCTACTAGAACACTGATAAATTGCTTAAACAATTTATTTCAAGAAATCTTAAAAGAAAACTTCCTAGATATTTTAGAACCAGATTGCACAGTAGAAATAAAAAGAATCTTTTCCCCTCCTGAAAAAAAAATCCAGAAAGGAAAACTCCCAGAAACATTATAGCCAAAATCCAGAACTTCCAAATCAAAGGAAAAAAATGTTTTAAGCAACCAAAAAGCATTGATTCAATTAATATAATTAACTATAATCAACTTCACGTATGAATAAGCAGCTATCACTTTAAATAATCAAGGGCTGAAGGAGACATACTATAAATGGTGAGGGTAGTGGCTATTCAATGAACCTCTCATGTGAACTAGACCAAGGAGGAAAGAACACACACACACACACACACACACACACACACACACACATACATACACACACAGGTTGGGTACAGAAATATATTTCACTCAACAGGGAAATGTAAAGTAAAGGAGAGAAGTAGAGGGTAAATTAAGTGACAGTTTAATCATACATTTTAAAGATGTTGGAAATATTTATAGAGCTTTTAGAATAGAAATCTAAGGGAATGCCCTATAAACTGAGTGATGCCAGAAGACATTATGTTATATAAATATGATGGGATATTATTTTGTTGTAAGAATGATGAAGATATGTTTTCAGAGAAATCCAGGAAGACATTTAGGAATTGATAAAAAATAAAGTGAATAGAACCAGGAGAACAATTTATACAAGGGTAATAATATTGTAAAGGCTCACAATTTTGCAAGAATTAAAAACACTTATCAATAAAATGGCTACCCATAATTCCAGAGGAATAATGTTGAAACATGCAACTTAACTCCTTATAGCAAGCAGACTTGGAAATGCAGAAAGACAGAAATCTATGTCTGTGTGTCTATTTATACTTAGACATATATACATATATATTATATACACATATATTTGCCTTTGGAAATATCCAATTCAGAAATTTGTTTTGCTTGATTACATATGTGAAAGTGGGTTTCGTATTTCTTTTGTTCTCATTTGTAAGCAGGATAATAGAGAGAAGGCAACATTTTTGCTGTTTAAGAAAAATGAACTAGAATTTTTTTTAAAGTGCTGTGTTCTCTAAAAGCAAGTAAAAATAAAGCTTATATTCTAATGGAGTAGCCAACATACAAATAATACAGGAAGTAAGTAGACTTTGACTCAAAAGGCTTTCTTGTAAGTTATGTCCATGAGATTTAGTACATGACAGTAATATTTTGCTCTGTGTTGCTTAGAGGGCTTTTTGTTTGTTTCCTAGTTTTTGCCTAAATTTCTGCCAAATGGTTTTTATAAACTAGTTTTAAATAGGATGTAAAAGATTAACAGCATTTTGAGGAAAAAAGGTATTCTGGGTTAACACAGTGAGCCAGTTCTCCATCTCACCTCTAAAGGCAGTAATTGAGTATTTGAGATCATTTCATGAGTATTAAGTTCAATTCTTGCATTGAGCCTGCCTACTAGTTAGACTACTTAAAGTTGGGAAAACATTACTTCTTTTTATGCCTTATTAGTATTATCCTGCCAGCATTACTTCTGAACTTGTGAGGAGAAAAGTATAAATGAATTAAAGTAGGACTATGACACATTTCAAAGAAGTTGGACTGAAGCTGTCTTGATTACCTAGATATTTCCTTCTGTGTTGTCTGTGTGCATACCTGGTCAGCCAGTGTATATACCTTTTCCCCACTGAATACCTTGTATAAATATAAGTGTATATGTATGCAACAATGTGTGTATATATATATACACACACACACTTATAAATACTTATACACACATATACTTATGTTTTCTAATTGTAGCCATCTTTAGGGTTGGGGGAGGGGAGGGAAGGGAAGAAAATAAATTTACCTCATGATTTTGTTGTATATTTGAAAGGAATATCAAGTTGTGCATAGTAGATTTGCAGTTTCATGTGCACTTTTCTTTTTTATTATACTACATTATGGAAATACTTGTTTTATTCCATAAGTTAAAAAATAAAATTTGGTAATGGAAAAAAGAGACATATGAAGAAAATTCAGCCTCACAGATATGTAATTGGAAAAGGGAGGAATATTTTAGGGGAAAAGGGAGGACTCTTTAGGGGCAAATAGTCTCTTAGTATTATTGTAAAAATAGTTTTGGCATCATGGGTAGCTTGAAAGGGTACTAGGAAGACCCAAAGGGGTCTACTGACCACACTTTGGGAACCATTACTCTCAGGAATAGAATGGCTATTCATGACCTATCTTGTAAGAAGAATGATTTGAAAAATTCAATGGAAATAATTAATTTGGTAAAAATTTTTGAGGTCCTAATAGAAAATGAAATTGAAAAAAAAAACAAGGGAAAAAATAAAGCCTAAATTCAGTACAATGAAAAGATGATTTCAGAATATTACAATGAGTGTAATGGAGCTGAAGATTTGATCTTGATAATACACTTGAGATTTTTATCCCAGGAAAGAGAGATTACACTTGTTCTCTCTGTTTCCAGAAGACAGTTAGGAGCAATGAGTTACTAAAGAATAACATTTAGGCCTTATGTCAAGAAAACTGAACAATTGGAGCAATTTATAACATTGGAATGGGGACTGTTATGGGATATAGTGAGTTCCTTCTATAGAGATTTTCAAAGTAGGGATTTGGAAGCCTATTATTAGTTTTTTTGTATTGGGTATTTTTTTTAATATGAGTTGAACAGTATAGCCATTGCAGTTTATACTATCCCTGAAATTTTATGTATTAATCCATCCAAGAGGGATATTGAGGAAGACTATACATCTCAGTATCATTGAATGTCATTATTTAGTGACAACCTCTTAAATAGTGTTTCTGTGTAAAACTTTTGTATTTGCCTATGAATGGAGAGAGTACCAAGTTCTCTAGAATATAGGTAAAGATGCATTTTTCATCTTACCACAAAGAAATTATGCAATAATTTAAAAACTTAATTCTGAAACTCTAAATTTCTTGAAAGAATGTATCCCAGTTGAAAAAAACTTTAGTGGGGCGGAGCCAAGATGGCGGAGTAAAGATGTGACTCTCTTTGTCCTTCTCTGACCTTCTCTTAAATCAACAGCAGATTAAGCCTCTAAACTGATTTTTAAGTCAAAGAACCCAGAAATATTTGGACTACGAAACATTCCTTGCAAAAGGTACCTTTAAAGAGCTTCACAGCAGGTCTGTTTAGTTGGCAGGGGGTTGAGCAGTTTGCCGGGTATCCTGGAGACAGAGCAGGAAGCCAAGCAGGACTCAGCGTGGCAGATTCTAAACAAGTGGGGAGTCTATCTGAGGCACTCGGGACACTCTGCCCTGATTGCGGGGAGGTGCTTTGACTGATTTGCCTTTTGTAAAAGACAGATTGTAACCCTCTGCAAATTCAAGGTCCTAGCCCAACAGCCCAGCACTGGAAGTTAATTATCTGAATTGCCCCAGGGCAAACTACCACAGCCACTGCTTCTTGTCTTTAAACAGACCCCAAGCTTTTTAAGTAACAGAAGAGAGCTCTCACCATACACAGCTTTTATGCAGAGAAAGAAGGGCAGACCCCAGATCCTGAGGTTTGTATAGGCAAAGCAACTCCAGAGAAAGCCATCAAGGGAAATATGACCTGGTCCTCTTTTCAAAAGGCCTTCCTGGAAGACTACATAAAGAATCTCAAAAGAGAGCTAGATGATAAATGGGGAAATAAATTGAGATCAGTGCAAGAAGCCCTCCAAAAGAGATATGATAAAGACACCAATTTACTGAAAAACAAAATTGGTGAAATGGAAAAAGGCAACAATGCACTGAAAAACAAAATTGCTGAAGTGGAAAAAACATGCATTGAATTAAAAAATTCAATTGGCCAGTTACAAAAGGAGCTAAAAAAGGTAACTGAAGAAAATAACACATTAAAAATTAAAATTGAACAAATGCAAGTGAATGACTCAATAAGACTTCAGGAACCAGTCAAACATAAACCAAAAAAATGAAAAAATAGAAGAAAATATGAAATATCTCCTAGGAAAAACAACTGACTTGGAAAACAGATCCAGGAGAGACAATCTAAGGATTATTGTATTCCCTGAAAGCCACAATGGAAAAAAAAGAACCTTGAGGCTACATTCCAAGAAATCATGAAAGAAAACTGCCCTGATGCTTTAGAATCAAAAGGCAAAATCACCATCGAAAGAATTCACTGATCACCTCCTGAAAGAGACCCTAAAATTAAATCCCCAAGGAATATTTTGGCTAAATTTCAGGACTATCACACTAAGGAAAAGATATTGCTAGCAGCTAGAAAGAAACAAGTCAAATACCAAGGAACTTTAATTAAAATCACACAAGATCTGTCAGGCTCCACATTGAAGGATATAAGGGCATGGAACCAGATATTCCCAAAGGCAAAGGAACTTGGATTACAGTCAAAAATAACCTATTCAGCTAGAATGAGCATTATTTTCCAGGGAAGAAGATGGACATTTAATGATATAGGTGAATTTCACCTATTTCTAATGAAAAGATCAGATCTGAACAAAAAAAAAAATTGGCCTCCAAACACAGAACTCAAGAGAATCACAAAAAGGTAAAAAGGAAAGAACTCTTGAGAACTATATTTCTACTATGGGTATACTTAAAGATTGGGGGTATAATTTGATATTATTTTGAAAATATGTAGAAGAAAACTAGAGGTGGAAAGGCCATCATACTGGGGAAAAGAGGGAAAAGGTGGTAAAATAAGGTTAAAAAAAGGAGGTAAAATAGGTTTTCTTTGCCTCTTCATGAGATTTTACCTTAATATAATAGAGGGAAAGAAAGGAGGGATATGAGCATTGTGTAAATCTTACTCTCATCAGATTGGGCTCAAAAAGAGTATATCAGACACATTTGGTTTCACACTTGTCCTTCCTTATAGGGAAGTGGGAGTGAAAGGAGGAAAAGAAAGGGATAGACTAATAGAAGGGAAAATAGCAGAATCAGGGGCAAGGAGTAAAAAAGGGGGAGGGGCTCTAAAGGGGGAGGACTGTTTGGGGGAGGTGATCATTAAAAGCAAAATACTGGGGATGGGGGAGGGAGAAAGGGGAAAGGAAAGAGAAAAACATAACTTGGGGAAATAAGATGGCAGGAAATACAGAATTAGTTATTTTTACTGTGAATGTGAATGGGATGAACTCTCCCTTAAAGCAGAAGCAGAGAGCAGACTGGGTTAAAAACCAGAATCCAACAATATGTTGTCTACAAGAAACAAATCTAAAGCATAGTGACACAAACAGGGTGAAGGTAAAAGCCTGGAGCAGAATCTATTATGCTTCAGGTGAACAAAAAAAAGCAGGGGTAGCAATCCTGATCTCAGACCAAGTAAAAGCAAAGATAGATCTAATCAAAAGAGATAAGGAAGGAAACTATATTTTACTAAAGGGTACCATAAATAATGTAGCAATATCAATACTAAATATATATGCACCAAGTGGTATAGCATCCAAATTCCTAGAGGAGAAATTAAGAGAGATGCAAGAATACACAGCAAAACTATATACTACTAGGGGATCTCAACCTTGCTTTCTCAGAATTAGATAAATCAAACCACAAAATAAATAAGAAAGAAATTAGGGAGGTAAACAAATTGTTAGAAAAATTAGGTATGATAGATCTTTGGAGAAAATTGAACGGAGGCAGTAGGGAGTTTACTTTTTTCTCTGTGGTTCATGGAACTTATGCAAAAACTGACCACGTGTTAGGGCATAAAAACCTCCAAATCAAATGCAGAAAGGCAGAAATAGTAAATGCATCTTTTTCAGATCATGATGCAATAAAAATCACATGCAATATAAGGCCAGGAGAAAATAGACCAAAAGTTATGTGGAAATTAAATAATCTAATACTGAAAAATGAATGGGTGAAAGAGCAAATCATAGACACAATCAATAATTTCATCCAGGAGAATGACAATAATGAGACAACATACCAAAATTTGTGGGATATGGCCAAAGCAGTTATAAGGGATAAATTTATATCTCTAGATGCTTACTTGAATAAAATAGAGAAAGAGAAGATCAACAAATTGGGCTTACTATTTAAAAAAAAACTAAAAAAAAGGACAAATTAAAAACCCTCAATTAAATACCAAATTGGAAAGTCTAGAAATAAAAGGGGAGATTAATAAAATTGAAAACAAAAAAGTATTGAATTAATAAATAAAACTAAGAGTTGGTTTTATGAAAAAACCAACAAAATATATAAGCCTTTAATTAATTTGATTAGAAAAAGGAAAGAGAAAAATCAAATTGTTAGTCTCAAAAATGATAAGGGAGAACTTTCCTCCAAGGAAGAGGAAATTAGAGTAACTTTGCCCAACTTTATGCCAGTAAATTTGATAATCTAAATGAAATGGAGGAATATCTACAAAAATATAGATTGCCCAGGTTAACAGAAGAGGATATAAATTATTTAAATAGCCCCATTTTAGAAAAAAGAAATAGAACAAACTATTAATCAACTCCCCAAGAAAAAATCTCCAGGGCCAGATGGATTTACATGTGAATTCTACCAAACATTCAAAGAACAATTAATTCCAATACTATATAACTATTTGAAAAAATAGGGAAAGAAGGTATACTACCAAATTCCTTTTATGATACAGATATGGTGCTGATAGCTAAACCAGGTAGGGTGAAAACAGAGAAAGAAAACTATAGACCAATTTCCCTAATGAATATTGATGCAAAATTTTAAATAAGATATTAGCAATGAGATAACAGAAAGTCATCCCCAGGATAATACACTATGACCAAATAGGATTTATACCAGGAATGCAGGGCTGGTTCAATGTTAAGAAAACTATCAGCATAATCAATTATATTAATAATGAAACCAACAAAAACCATATGATTATCTCAATAGATGCAGAAAAAGCATTTGATAAAATCCAATACCCATTGCTAATAAAAACACTAGAGAGTATAGGAATAAATGGGCTTTTCCTTAAAATGATTAGTAGCATTTACTTAAAACCATCAGCAAGCATCATATGTAATGGAGACAAACTAGAACCATTCCCAATGAGATCAGGAGTGAAACAAGGTTTTATGTATAGTATAAAATATTTGGGAATCTATCTGCCAAGGAAAAGTCAGGAACTATATAAATTAAACTACAAAACACTTTCCACACAAATAATCAAACCTAGTCAATTGGAAAAACATCAAGTGCTCATGGGAAGGCAGAGTGAATATAATAAAAATGACAATACTTCCCAAACTAATTTATTTAGTGCCATACTAATCAAACTCCCAAGAAATTATTTTACAGATCTAGAAAAAATAGTAGCAAAGTTCATTTGGAAGAACAAAAGGTCAAGAATTTCAAGGGAATTAATGAAAAAAAAAAGGCTGATGAAGGTGGCCTTGCTGTACCAGATCTAAAACTATATTATAAAGCAGCGGTCATCAAAACCATTTGGTACTGGCTAAGAAATAAAGTAGTCGATCAGTGACATGGGATAGAATCACAGGACAAACTAGGCAATAACTATAGTAATTTAGGGTTTGATAAACCCAAAGACCCCATCTTCTGAGATACGTACTCACTCTTCGACAAAAACTGCTGGGAAAATTGGAAACTAGTGTGCAAGAAACTAGGGCTTGACCCACACCTAACTCCACATACCAAGATAAGATCTAAATGGGTTCATGATTTAGATATAAAGAGTGATATTATAAGCAAATTAGAGGAATATAGCATAGTTTACCTCTCAGACCTGTGGAGATGGAATAAATTTATGTCCAAAGAAGAACTGGAACTCTTAATTGAACACCAGATAGATAATTTTGACTATATTAAGTTAAAAAGTTTTTGTACAAACAAAACTAATGCAGACATGTTTAGGAGAGAAATAATAAATTGGGAAATCATCTTTACATTTAAGGGTTTTGATAAAGGTCTCATTTCTAAAATATGTAGAGAATTGTCTCATATTTATAAGAATTCAAGCCATTCTCCAATAGATAAATGGTCAAAGGATATGAACAGACAATTTTCAAATGATGAAATTAAAACCATTTCTAGTCATATGAAAATGTGCTCCAAATCACTATTGATCAGAGAAATGCAAATTAAGACAACTCTGAGGTACCACTACATACCTGTCAGATTGGCTAAAATGACGGGAAAAGATAATGAATAATGTTGAAGGGAATGTGGGAAAACTGGGGCACGATACATTGTTGGTGGAACTGTGAACGGATCCAACCGTTCTGGAGAGCAATTTGGAACTATGCTCAAAAAGTTATCAAACTGTGTATACCCTTTGACCCAGCAGTGTTTCTATTGGGCTTATATCCCAAAGAAATCTGCAAGGAAGGAAAGGGCCCCACATGTGCAAAAGTGTTTGTGGCAGCCCTTTTTGTAGTGGCTAGAAACTGGAAACTGAATGGATGCCCATCAATTGGAGAGTGGCTGAATAAATTATGGTATACGAATGTTATGGAATATTATTGTTCTGTGAGAATGATATTGTTTCAGAGAGGCCTGGAGAAACTTGCATGAACTGATGCTGAGTGAAATGAGTATAACCAGAAAATCATTATACACGGCAACAACAAGGCTATATGATGATTAATTCTGATGGACATGGCTCTCTTCAAGAATGAAATGTTTCAAACCAGTTCCAATTGTTCAGCGAAGAAAGCCATATACACCCAGAGAGAGGGATATGAAATGTGGATCACAATATAATATTTTTATGTTCTCTATTGATGTTTGCTTGCATTGCATTTCCTTTCTCAGATTTTTTTTCTTGTAGATACTATTTTTCTTGCACAGCCAGGTAAGTGTGGAAATACGTATACATATATTCAATCTGTCAAGTATTTTAACATAATTAACATGTAGTGAACTTCCTGCCATCTAGGGGAGGGGTGGGGACTAGGGGGGGAAATTTGTAAGGGAAAGCTTTGTAAAGATCAATGTTGAGGAACTACCCATACATATGTTATGCAAATAAAAAGCTTTAACCAAAAATAATAATAATAATAATAATTAGACGATAAGAATTTTGACAATTTTCTTTTTTTTTTTTTTTTTGCTTTTTGCTGAGGCAATTGGGGTTAAGTGACTTGCCCAGGGTCACACAGCTAGGAAGTGTCTGAGATCACATTTGAACTCAGGTCCTCCTGACTTCAGGGCTGGTGCTCTAACCACTGCGCCACCTAGCTGCCCCTTGACAATTTTCTAAGTCAAACATTTGCTGTTCTGTATTTAAACTTAACTATTATAAATGAATCTTTTGTCCCCCAGTTCCATTTGGAGATTATATGTTTATTGGCAAACAAACAAAAAAGGATACAAAAATACTTGACTTATTCATTGTAAAAATGTATTAACATTTACTATTAAATGATCTATTTATATTTGAAGAATGCCCCAACCATCTTGTGTGATAATGTGAATGAACTATGTGGCCAGTACATTGAGAGACAGAAAGCAAAATGGATGACTGCACTGGAGATCATATTTCATAAAATCTTCAGATCATATTTCATGAAACTTCAATTTCACACATGCCAAGTTAATGCACTTATTGGAAAATTCATTTCAGTTAACATTTTAAAATTGAAATTATAAAGGTCAAATGTGTTTTGAAATGCACATTTGAGTAAGTTTTATGTAATTTCATTATAACTATCCAAAGTCAGTTTGGCTATTTTTTAATAAAGGTTTACCCAGGTAGAGATGGCAGAGTGATAATGATGAAGTGCTAGACTGGAGGGAGCAGTTTAGGATGTGAAAAACTCATTAAAGGCATTCTCATAGACAAGAGGAGTGCTTTATTTTGTAAAAGATATATGGGCTAACTAAAGAGGTCTAAAAAGGAGCTGAGAGTAAAGAGACACTATTTGAAAGTCAGAAGTGGGGAGGGAGAGGGAAAGCAAGGGCAGGGTCCTGGAGATTTACGGAGGAGTTAGGAAGGGCCTTAAAGGAGAGCAAATTGGCCCACACATTATGTCTCACTCGGCAAGTGCATGATGAGAATCTTGGAACAAGGATATGCTAATGCATGGTAATAGGACTGCTTTCATCACAAAACTTACTATCAAGCAAGAATATGTTTTAGTGTGCTGCTCAGGAAGAGGGACTGTCAACTACAGGGTCCTCAAAACTAAGAAGTGCTCATTATTTGGATCCAGGTGCAAGATAGCAGCAGCTCAGCCTTTTGGATGACAAACCAGAAATCCCTGAAGAATAGTTTAGTGGAATAAAGATCTCCCTTTTTTCACACACATATTCTCCAGGGTCATGCCATATTACTTCCCATAACTGCACTCCTAAGGTCCCTATATTGTTACCAAGGTCGGGTGTCTTGGGATTTCTTGAAAAGTATTGGAATCTCTATTGCTATTGGGGTTTCTATTACATCAATAATTTTCTGCATGGCAAAAATGAAGGGATATGGAAAGCATGAAAAATCTTTCAAGGTAAAATTTCAGACGAGTTTCAAGTAATTTGAGGAGCTTTGAGTTGATTGTCCTCAAATAATCATAGTGAATATTTTATGCGGAACAATTTTTATACTTGTTTTTATATATAATAGACTTAAGGACCCAAGTTAAATGATTTGCTAAAAGATAATTACATTTTACTTTTCAGTTGTTATCATTTCTATAAATGTTTTGCCTGTATTTAACACTTTTGATGTTTTATCTTTTCCTGTAACTTTTTGATATATGGGTGAATTTTGGTTAAAATTATTCTTATTTTGATAATTTCCTAGATCTGTAAAGACGAAAAGTTTGCTACTCTGTTCTTTCTTTCTCTCAAGATGGAGAACTTACTTAATCCTTATTAAAAACAAAATATCCAAATTCAGGCCTTCCTGCTTAAAATAAAGAGATATTAGTGCTATCATAATTACAAAGAGTCTTCATTTGACCATGTTTATTTGATCATAGTTATGTTAAGAGACAATGTGACATGGAAGAACATGATTTGTGGACATGTATAAACTTCCTAACAAATCAACTTTAGGAAAGTTGGAAAATAGTAATTGAGACTGAGGTAACCTAGAACTTCTTTTGACATGCAAAAACTTTTTCTTGTTTTACCTTTTTTTCTATTTTGTTTAAAACATTATATAATTTTTGCTTAAGCTATGATGACAACTTGAGGATGTTTTATCACTTTTCAGGTAGACTAATTAAGGAATTGATTTCTATTCTATATCATCACTGCATCTCAGTTTATTGTTCATTTTATAGATATGGAAACTGTTACATAATGAGTTTCGATAATATAATTATTAAGGGATAGTATTGGAATGATTTGAATCCAGGTCTTCTGATTTCAAGTGTCGTGCTTTTTCTATTTCACTATACTTAGTTTTAAAAAATATTTAAGATTTTTTTAAGTGCATATGCATTATTCAGTTTTTTTGTGCCAAAATTAGGGAAGGAAAAAATCTAAAGGAAATCTAAATAAAAAAGACTACTTGCATTGAAAAACTCTTGTTTCAGAGCACAAACTGGGATGACTGTGTTTGAGTTGCTCAGGAAACTCTAGGATGCCACTAACTTGAGGGACAGAGAGAAAGAGGAAAATTCAGAGTACTGGAACATGTATAGATTATTAAGGTATATAAAATGATGAAATAGTGTTTATTTCATTAGGACTATACAAGGCCCAGTAGAGAATCTGAAGCTGTAATTCATGTCAGATGTGTAAACCATAACACCACAACCTATCTAGTGTATAAATGTTCCTTCAGAATAAATTCAACATTGTATTGTTCATTGGCATGCTTTCATTAGGATTAATTAGTTTATGTACTTTGAAAATGAAATCATTTTAAGTACTAAATAGTTTATCAATATATTTCAGTTGTTTTTCTGTTTTGTTGGCAACATTAGTGATCACAATTAACATTTGAAGCTCAATTTTATTTTAAACTCAGTGTCTTGATTTTTAAAAAATTAACAGTGAATATATGTATTGTCCTCACTTTTTGATTTTATTATCTAGAATTTTTTTTACCTGTCCCAAATCCTCCTAGCCATGGGGGGGGGGAAACCCAACAAATCTCATACCAAATAAGCATAATCAAACAAATCAAACATCTTGATTGACCATGTCCAAAAAAATATGTAACTTATTTTGCACATTTAGTCTGCAGCTTCTCTGTGGATATAAATAGCATTCTTTATCATCAAGCAGTCTTATGGTATTATGGCTAATCATTACATTAATTAGAGCATTTAAAAGTGGGTTTTTAGTTTCTTTTTTATGCAATATTAATTTCTAGTAAAACTTGTTCTCTCCTGGTTCTACTTTTCAACCCTCTAAATCAGTTCATGCACATCTTTCATGGTTTCTCTGAAACTAACTTTTTCTTCATTTTTTTTGCACAGAACAGTAGCTTTCCATTATATGCATATAGCATAATTTGCTTAGCCATTACCTACATTTATGATCACACCTTCAGCTTCCAGTTCTTTTCAACTAGAAAATTTAATACATTTAATAAATGTTTAAACTGAATTTAGTCCAGTAGAATTATCTGAGCTGCTGCAAAACAGTGAGCTTGTTTATAAGAATTCCTAAGGGAAGCTATTATGGTTAAACATCAAAAGATGGTTAAATAATACATGAAAAATATTTAGATACTAATTTATTTCTCAGATTTAAAATCGAGAACAATCCAACCACAAACATAAGTGCTAGCTATGTTCTAGGTACTTCACAAGGGACTAAGAATACAAAAATGAAACAGACCCTGTCCTTTCAAAGCTTACTTTCTATTAGGGGATGTTAATGTATAAAAATGTGATTTGGTGGGTTTGGGAAAGGTATTGGTACTTGGAGCTAAGAGAATCAGAAAGAACTTCACATAGGAGTGGCATTTGAGAGCTTTGAAGGCATAAAAGAGTAGAAGTAAGGAAGTAATGCATGGGAAAAAAGGCACACTATTGCAGTATGAATTGGTGTGATTATTCCGGAAAGTTTTTTGGAATTATGTACAGAAAAGTAACTAAAGTGATTTATACTCTGCTTAAATAAACCCACTATGCATATGCCAAGGCTAGTGACAAAAACAAAAGTCTAACACATACCCAAATTTGATAGTAGCACTTTTTTGGAATAGAAAAGAACCAGAAACAAAGTAGATAGCTCTTACTTGGGAAATGGCTTAAGAAGTGGTAGTACATAAAGGTAAAGATATATTTCTATACCATCAGAAATTATAAATATGATGAATATAGGGAAACATAGGAAAAATTAAATAAAGTGATGCAAATTGAAATAAGCTGAATCAGGCAAACAGTAGATATGGAAAGAACAATAATAATGAAGCAATGGAAAACTGAACATAGCCAAATTATAATGATCCAAATAGGTTCCAAAGAGGAAAGGAGAAAATCTCTCTCACCTTCTTTTCAAAAGTGGCAGACTGTGGATATGGAATATCAGACTTTTTCTGTACATTGCTTAGTTTTGCTGAACTCTGTCTCTCTCCCAATTCCATTATGTTCTTTAATATAAAAACTAGATTCCTAGGAGGCAGAGGTATAGACTGAAAAATGAATGGGATATGGAAGGAAATTTTATCAATTAAAATATCTATTTAAGAAGCAAAGGGATTATCATGGATGTACATCTCAGCTCTCCTATTATTTGGGCCTCAGTTTCTTAATCTGTTTGGATTTAATAATCTCTCAGGTTTCTTTGAGGAAAAGTCTCTTTCTATTCTAATCTTTTTGAACTAGAGACCTATAACTTGTATAGCCAGTTGTCACTCACAATGAGAAAATGAGAACTGAGCAGCAATTCTCCCCATGATGCTACTTTTCTCCAAAACAAATGTACTAGTTTTACACTTCATCTCTCTTTCTTTCTTTAGTAACCGTCCTCTCAATTTCAGATTGCCATTGAAGCTCAAGCTAAGCCACTCCGGGCACAGATAGATTGTTTGTATCCTGCAGAGTCCTGGAGAAGCCAGAGCTCCAAAAAGCAGCTTTGTAAAATCCTAAGGAAAGGCTCATTGATCCTAGGTGTGTTGTGTTTCCTCCCCAGGGACTTAGAATACTGTTTACATTGGACCAAATGGTTTTGACATCCTTTGCAATCCTAAGATTCTGGGAACACCATTTAGTACAATGTTGTCAGCAGCTCTGAGTTTGAAAAGTGGGAAAGAATGGCCCTGATGGCAACAACACCATTTGAGGAAAGAGGAAAAGATTGAACTGAATATATTTTTGAAGTTTAGTGTTAACATTTTATTTCAAGATTGATATTCAACTTTTTTCTTGGATGTCATTAATACTTAATTTTCCCCTCCTTTATATCACTTTAGAGCAGCGTTAGTAGGTATGTATTGTCCTCTTCCTTTTCAAATGACTTAAAAATTCTCACCACTAATAAGCAGCTTCTCATTACTAATAAATATGGACATCAGAATTTTTACCATACTGATGAATTTATTTCATGTAATATAACAGTTTTTCCTTCAAAATGACCTTAAACAATATCTGTAGTTTTTGTCAGTTTACAATAATCATAAAGTAAGAATAATATTATTTTGAAATTGAATCAAATAGTTTTTTATTTATAAACTATTTATAGTCCTTTTGTATGAAATAAGTTTTTGTTCTTCCTTGCTTTCCTTTTAGCTATACATAGAGAGTAATTCATTTAAAATTTTTCTTTTTAAAGATTTTTCATTTAGTGATTTGGGTGTTCAAATCCTGAAATTATGAAGTACAATTCAAAATCGTTCTTTGTGACTATGTGTGTATGTGTCATTAGCATGTTTAAAGTATGCCAGTTCCCTGAAGTATACTTATAAACGTAGGACTTTCAATTGGGCATCTCTCTGAGTTTTGTCCAGTAATAGTCAAATCTAAAACAAGCACACCAACGTAGTTTTTCCAATGCTGTTTCCCCAATAAAATAAAAACCAAAATTGCGAGGAAAATAAGTATTTCCCAATAGTTCACAATCTATACCTAATTGTAGAAATGTCCTTTCTTTAGAGATGTTCTCCCTTCCAAATTAGAAACTGTGGGGGGGGGGAGAATTTTAACAACATAATTTAGCTATTTTTCAAAAACGAAAACCTTTGCCAACTACCATTGCTTTCTTTTTTTTTTTTTTTTTTTTTTTGCTTAGGCAATTGGGGTTA
>JAJPUD010001521.1:207425-250518 GCA_023553655.1 Myrmecobius fasciatus | reverse complement strand
TTTTTTTTTTTTTTGCTTAGGCAATTGGGGTTAAGTGACTTGCCCAGGGTCACACAGCCAGGGAATGTTAAGTGTCTGAGACCACATTTGAACTCAGGTCCTCCTGACTTCAGGGCTAGTGCTCTATCCACTACACCACCTAGCTGCCCTCAGCTACCATTGCTTTCAAAGAGATGAGTACATATCCATGTTTGAACTATAAATTTGAGATAAAATTAAGATTTATATGAAAACAAAATAAAACCTTTTTTGCAAAGTAACTAGCAACTTATTCCTGTTAAAAAGATAATTTAATAACTTTAAATTATTTTTAAAATATGAGAATGTATGTCCAATCACATTAGATTTTGACTTTCTTTGAGGGAAATGTCCCTGACACAAGAAAGGTTAAGAAACCCTCATATGTGCAATAATCTAGCAATTCTTTGGACATATTGAATATATATAACATATTTTAAGTTTTTTTCTTTCTAATAATTAAATTAAGATATTTTAAGAACACTTATTTTTAACTTTAAAAATGGCAGATATGTATATTTTAAAAGCAAGATCAGTCATTTTAATAAGAAATTTAATTTTTTAAATTGGCACAGAGCACTAATGTTACTTTAGAAGTATGGCAGAGGAACACTGGCCCTGGAGTCAGAAGGCCCTGAGGTCAAATTCAGTTTCAGACACTTAACACTTTAGCTGTGTGATCCTGGACAAGTCACTTAACCCTAATTACCTTGCCAAAAATAAATAACTAGGAAGTTCCCTTCTTTTTAAAGTGAATTACATTTTAAAAAGAAGTCTGGCATAGTTCTGACATTTCAAAAAATTAATTCATATAATGCCTGTGAACATGTAAATTTTCTCCAATAGAATGTTCTGAGATCAGACACTGTTTTGGTTTTACTTTTATTTCCCTTCCCTCAGCTATGATATCGTGAATGTAATATATTCTAAAAGTGTTTGCTATGTTGATTTGAGTATCTATAGTAAGAAAAATCACATAACTCCATATTTTTCTGACATAATTAGATAATTTCAATCCAAATATGAACTTCTCTGCTAAAAATCATAATGCATACCATTATTTTATTTGTCCGAATAAAAGATGACCAAATAACACTTCATTTGATTAAAATACTCTGTATCTATAACTAAAATTCCTGGTTAGCTCAGTAGTACAAAACATTTAATTCTTGTAGCTGTGAAAATACAACTTGCTTATTTTTTTCTTGGCATTATTCACAAAAGAGACTTAGTTTTTTCATAAAAGTAAACTTTTTAAATGACAAATATTTTCCAAAGCAGGAAGTCTTTTGTAGGAGAGCTTTTTGGCTCCAATGAGAAAAAAGAAATATTTCACAGAAGACTTATGTTTACACCCCAACATAGATTTTTTTAGCTCTTTATATAACAAATTTGGCAAAGTTTGCCCATATCTAACATTACAATGTTGAATTTTAAAAAGATCAGCAAGATGACTAGTTAGATTTGTACTTCACAAAACTTTTGTGAATAAGACTTAATTGCTTTTTAGATAATACATAGTCCATCAAGGAAAATAAAACCCGAATAGTTAAGTACAATTTTAATTTTTTGTGTTTTTCTTTTCTCAATGCCTGTTTGTAATATGGCTTAGTGATTTTCTGTGTCAGCTTCTTCCTTTTTCATTGGAATTATAATTGAGTAATAATTCGATTCAGTGATATCTGCTTGATCTTGGGCAAGTTATTTTATTGCCTGACATCTCAGTTTTCTGATCTGTAAAATAATACTTGCTCTGCTTGCTTTTGATATCCCTTCTGACAAATCTATGATGGAACGATCATGTCTTTTTGGAATCTCAGATTTTATGTATGATTTCAAGGGGGGAAAGACTTTTTTTCACATTGTTGCAAGCAGGGTTCTTTTTTTTCCTCCATAGAAAAGGACTTTAGAATTTTTCATTGATAACAACTATCCTACTTTAGGAACTTCTATCTTTAAAAAATAAAAGCCAATTACTTTAATGTTACTGCTTCTTATGCATCAGTTAAATAAGATTCAAATATACTGTGTATGCTAAACAGTAGTGTTTATTGAAAAATATTGTGGAATGAGATGATTAATTGAAAATTATGTATAACTGGGTATATGCATGCTTAGCCATTTTTGAAAGAATTCATAATATATATACACATTTCAACTGCCTTGGATAGGCTTTGAATCTTATGACAGAGCCCAGCTTAGTTAAGTTGATTGGTGATGAAACTCTTAAAGAGTATCTCTTCAACTCTGGAAGAATGGAATCTCCATTACTGAAGGCAGTTCTCAAACTTATGAAAACATAGATCCTTGAAAGTGTTGCAGGAGCACATACCTTGGCTTTGAGTAAAACTTTCAAGTTTTTTCCAGTATCACCTATGAATTCATCATCTAGGTTTTTGTACCCAGTATTAATAGCTGGCATTTACTTGGTGGTTTAGGTTTGCAAAGCATTTCATATATACATACACATACATATATATATCCATATATATATATATACATATATATGGATATATATATGTATGTGTATGTATATATATATGTACATATATATATATATATTCTTTTATTTGATCCTTTTAACAGGCCTGAGTTATAGATACTAAAAGTATGGTATGCATTTTATACATGACAAAGCAGAGGTTCATAGGTGCTTATTGATATTTGATGAACAAATGTTATGTGGTACAATTAACACTTAAGATATACTATACATATTTTAATTTCCAAGGTTCCAAATGATATTTAGTATCTCAGAAATATCATTTAAAACAGTTATTGTATAACAGTATAGTAGGTATAGATTAGAGCAAAGTCTACTAAAGATGGGATTTTGTGGTTAATGATTTAACAACCACCCCCAACACACACACACACACACACACACACACACACACACACACACAGCCCCTTGAAACAAATCTTTGTCTTCATTAAAATTTTTAAAAAACACAGGCTCCTTTCCCTTTAGTACATATTATAAAACTTTATATGGAATTGATAATGCTGTTCCACACGTTTTCACTGACTGTACAATACATTGTTCTTTTTTAAAAGGGAGAATGATGATCTATTCAGGAATATCTGTGGCTTCTATAAAGAGGGATCCCTATCTACCTCTGTAATCCCCATTTCCTACTAGAAATGCAGAACAGACTCCTTGTAGCTGTTATCATAAAAATTGATGGGTTGTGCCCACAAGAGTGATTCACAGTTTTGCAAAATGTATGTGTGACTTTTATATCTTTACGTATGTAAGACTCTTCAATGAGAGGTAGATCAATACTGACAACATGGGACGATGAACAGAGCACATACCCAGGAGTCAGTGACTTGTGTTTAAATCTCACCTATGCTATTATTTGTCATCTTTGACAAGTCACAGATCCTCCTTTCTTCATCACTTAAAATGGATTTGGATTAATTGACTTTTTAAAAATATCATTTTATTTCTTCCAATTACATGTTAAGACGATTTTAATGTTCTTTCTTTTTAATTTTGAGTTCCAAATTTTCTCCTTACCACTTTCACATCCCCCTCCCTAAGAAGATAAGCAGTATGATATATGTTATATATGTGCAATCATCTAAATTATGTCGTATTGAAAAAGAAACAGACCAAAAAAACCCCTCAAAAATTAAAGTGAAAATAGTATGCATTGATTTCTATCCAGGTTCTTCTTTTCCTGCATTTTTCTTCATGAGTCCTTTGGAATTATTGCTGAGAAGAGCTAAGTCATTCATAGTTGATCATCATACAATGTTGCTCTTACCTTGTGTAGTTTTGTGACTTCTGAAGGCTTTTCCAATTCTAGATTACTGATATTAATTTCTTATAGGATTTATTTACCTATTCAGTAAATCAGAAAAAAGCAAAGAAAAAGAAATATCAGGCAAGAGAGAAAAAAATTGGGTTGGAACAAAGGACTATACCAATAAAACAAAAATAGAAAATAAAATATACTGAAGGAAGCTTAGTTTAACAAAAAAGCTAACAGAAGACTACTAAAGCAATGGGGTAACTGTGGTTTTAAGTGCTTACTTAAAAATCATGTTGTGCTGAAATGAACTTGTATTTATTAAATATGCCAAATGCCATTAATCTTTTCCAAACTTTGAAATAAGCATCATTGTGGAAAATTGTAGAGAATGTAAAATTAAGACAACTATATTGCTGGATTATAACTGATATATTTCATATATTCAATTAAACAGTTACCATATGCATTAATTGATGCTATTTTTCTCTCTGGCTCTCCCTCTCCTTGCCAAAACTTCTTGCCAAAAAAGGATCTCCCCTTTTCTAAACCTAGCCCCTATTTTGTGTCTTTATCCCTTTCTCTTTGTACTCCAGGAGTTTGCCTCTTTGTCCATTCTCTCTCATTCTCCTTAGTCATCTTTCTCATAGGGATGTCTTCACTTGACTCTCATTGTTTCAGACCATTTATATCCTTCCTTTTCCCAAGGAGGCTCCTATAGAAGAGTGGCTGTTAGGTTTCTACATTTTTGCCCCTCACAGTCAATTCTTAAGCCTTTCTAATCTGGCTTCAAATTCCAATTTTTTATATCAGATGCTTTTTACCAATAATCCCTGAAATTATTTTTTCTCATTATTTCTGAGTTTTTTGTTGAATATCCTTCCCTCCTGGATACTTTCATTACACTTAGCTTTTGTGATATTCTACCTGTTCCTTCTTTCTCAGTCTCTTTTGATGTGTTAACATCCATCTCAAATGACTTAACTCTAGGTTTACTCCAAGCTTTTGCTTCGTTCGGCTTCTCTTTCCTCACTATATCTACTCTTTTGATGATCATGATCTTATCGACTGCTGTGAATTCACTTGTCATCTCTTAAGCAGATGATTGCCCACCTCTCCCCTGACATTCATACTGTATAAATACTTACCTGTAAACACCTATTTGATATCTTCAAGTTTATATCATGTATAACATGACTTGCCCAAAAGAAAATTTATTATCTTTCTCTTTCCAGCTGTACTTTTCCTTCTCCAAATTTGCTTCCCCTGGGGAGGAATCGCCATTCCTAGTCATTTAGTTTTGTAAAATTCATTTATCTTTCACCCTTCCCTCTCCTTCACTTTCTGAATCCGGTTTATTGCTAAGTCTTGGAAATTTGATTTCTAGATCATCTGTACTATATGTTCTCTTCTACCCACTTTTTGCTACTTTCCAGATAAACTGAACCAATTATTTTCTGAATACATATTTTGTTTCTAACCACTGTACCTGTAGACAATCATTCACACTGCCTAGAAAGTTATTTGTCTCTGCCTCCAATCTGAAAAGTTTTCTTTCCTTTAAGACATTATTTAGTTTCAAGTGAGGGCTCCTTTGCTTACTCTATGGTTGTGCTTTTTTAAAAAATATACATTCAGTTCCAATTCAGTAAACATTTTTAAATCCTTACAGTATATTAGGTATTAAATGAGATAGAATGTATCTTTACTAAGTATTATGTCTTTATGGCAGTTATTATTTGTTTGGAGAACATTACCTTGACATCAGTCATTGTAATACCAAAAAAATAGATTGGTTCATTAAAGAGGTACAAAGTATGAATAATGCTAGATGCAAAGGAGAGGGGAAAGGTTTTTAGTGATTTCAAGAGAGGGAGGGAGGTGCTAGGGAAGACTTTTTTTGGTAGAGGTTTTATTTTTTTATATGGGTTTTAAAGGATGACAAGGAAACAGAGGTGGCCACAGGGGCACTCCAACCATACAGCCAGATCTGCTATAATGTGACATATGCATTCCCAAAATATTGTTCTATGCAAAAATCATAAAAACTACAAAGCTTATGGGGAAATGAGATTATGAGCACAATTCTCAAAAATCTCTCCAGTGACACACAAAAAGATAGAAATCTCAGAAGCATACTTGAATTTTGTTATGCTCACAATATTCCCTAATATATATGTGTGTATACATATATGTATATATATGTATATAGATACACATATATACACACATCTTAATGATAGAACAAATTTGCATGTTTTAGAAATATGCTATAGCAGAACTGACTTTACTGAAAATGTGCTGAAATGCACAGACTGCAAAGTGTGTTAAGGAGACAGTAATCAGCTTTGAAGTGTGTAGAACTATGTATGTGGAAGGAAGTGGTATGAGATAAGACTAGGAAGGTAAGATGCTGCCAAATTATGTAGAACAATCAATGCCCGCAAAGAACTTTGAACCCTTTTCACTAAGGAGTCTTCAAAGAATTTTGAGCAAAGGAAAGACATGAACAGAGAAATTTAAGTGAAAAAGCAGTGATGTGGGATAATATGGTTTTTATTTGTACCTGTCTTTTGTCAAATTGTTTATTGTGTTTTTATTGTTTATCTTTTTAACAAATGCATCTGTGTATCTTTTCTTTCTGAGGAGAGTATCTTATGATTGCCTACGGAATGCAATGTCTTTGCATTCCAATATCCTGTATACATTAGGTGCTTTATAAATAATGATAATTATTATAAATTGATATTTGGTAGGAAAATAGCACATTTATTTCCTTACAGCCAGCAATAGCCTAACAATGAATCATTTTAAATGTGCTTTTTAAAAAAAAATTGTACTAATCTTGGACAAAAGACATATGCCATTCATCTATTCTTTTATGGATTTCTTTGAAGTTTAGAACTAAATGAAACCCTGCAGCAAGAAAGTAACAATTTGGAAAGTATGATGATTAAATTATTTTGCCCTGTACAAATGCTTGTTGTAGCATGTTGAATTATATTCACTTCATGGAAAACTGCTTGAGTTAATGTGACATTATTTAATAAGAAACATACCTTATAGTATATAGAATTTAATAAAAATCATATAAAACAAAATATTTAATAAACAGGGATTCCTTATTTCTGTTGTTTTCAATTTTCAAAGACACTATTTAAAATTATTTTCTGAATAATGTATTATTTGTGTGAAAGAAAAAATTAAATGTAGCATAAATCCATAAATAATTTGACATGGGGACCTATACCACCTCTCAGCTCTTTTCTAGCTCTAAATCATTGATCCTATCAACTCCATTCCCCTTCCTTTTCTTTCTTTTTTTTTTTTTTGCTGAGGCAATTGGGGTTAAGTGACTTGCCCAATGTCACACAGCTGTTACGTGTTTGAGACCAGATTTGAACTCAGGTCCTCCTGACTTCAGGGCTGGTCCTCTATCCACTGCGCCACCTCGCTGCCCCTCCCTTCCTTTTCTGAAAAAGAAAAAGGAAAGGGGAAAAACCTATTAACTACTTTATACTGACTACTTTGGAATTATTTTATTTATTACTGATACCTTTTGGCTTTACCTTATGTTTGTTTTGAAATATGTAGCTTATACCCCATTCTTCCCATAAGGCATCTCTTATAGCAAAGAGTTTTAAAAAGAAGCAAAATTTAGCAAAGCTAATATTTCAGCCCATCTAATAGCATATGCAATATTCTACATTTATAATCTCCCATCCCTGCAATAAAGGATGGAAAGGTATTTTTTCAACTTCTGGTTCAAGCATGGTTATTACAGTTCCTCAGCATTCAGTCCCAATTACATATGTGTGTGTGTACGTATGAATAAATGTTTCTGTGTATATGTATATTTTTGTTATCCTTACTTTACACTGCAGTAATGCCTATAAATATCAACATGCATCAACATGTATCATGTACAGTAATATCACATGATTTGGAAGTATTTTATAGCATTGAATATTGAAATATTGAAAGAGTATTAATCTTTGGGCAAAATCTATATTTCATTTTATTTTTCTTCTAGTTTACTTTTTTTCCTTTTATTTCTGTTTTGAATTTCATTGATGGCTTTGAAGAATCTTTTTTGTCTTTATTTGATTGCTCATCATATTTTATCTGGTGTTTTGATTAATATTGAAAATGTAAACTTTATGATGATTCAAGATTAGAAAAATGGTATAATTTCAGCATTTTTATCATTCTAAGGCGAGTGCTTATCATATGTCAAATATATCATTACATTAACCTCCAAATTGGTCTTCCTACTTTAAATTTCTCCTCATTCCAGTCTATTCCTTCATACAGCTACCAAAGCAATATTCCTAAAGGACAAATCTAGCAGTATTATTCTACTGGTACCCTATTACCTCAAGGGTCAAATGAAAGATCCTCTATTTTACATTGAAAGCTTCTTAAAACCTAAGTTTCCATCCTCTTCTGCATTAATTTCTCTCAGTTTATGATTTATGGTTCAGCCATATTAGCTTTCACTATTTCTCATGTATAAAATTACATTTTGTATATTGGTACATTGCATAGATTATCTCTTGCTTTGTCTGGAATATATTTTTTCACTCCTGCCTCTTAGAATCTTAGATTTCCTGAGCCCAGCTCAAATGCCAACTTCTACATGATGTCTTATCTTTCCTGATTTAAGTATAACAATCTATCATTTGAAGATCTGCCTAAATTTAAAGAGATTTTTTTTGAACCAAGGCCACAGTAGAGGAAACTAAGGGAAAAAGTCCAGTTCCTTGAAGTATTAATGTATAGCTCATCTCTAAAATATAGTTTCCCCTTGGTCTATATATACCCAAGTTATCTACATCATTGAATATCAAGGAATAGTAGGTAGTCTTAAGAAGTCCTTTTTATTCCTTGCTTCTGTAGCACAAGCTTTCCTTTCCTTTTTATTTTTATTTTTCTATCTACTACCAATTCCCTACAAATAACTCTCTTATTTCTCAACCCTCTCAAAAGTTTGTGCTTGTAGGAGCTATTTGATTCCTTCCAGAGCTTCTCTTCCTTTCAAACTTTTTGAACACACTAATGCATGTTACTCTCCTTAGTCTATGTCCCACAGAAGCTCAGCCTTTGAACAACTTGGAGCAGTTATTTAGCCCCACTCCCATTCTTGGCATTTGGAGAAGATAAAGATTTAATGAACCATTCACTTGTCCTATCCTAGATGTAAGGAGCAAAGAGTCGGGGTAGGGGCAAGAAAGAAGTATTTTTCTAACATCCCAAGTTGAAACTCAGAACACTTTTTTCTAAGAATATTATACACAGTTGGATTATGTAATGCCATTAATAAGAATACTTGAAATAAAGGAAATCTTTGAGTTGGAAGGGATGCTAAATGGAGGTCATGTAGATCATAGACTTATTTAATACAATAATTCCCTTCATACATTATTATGAATTTAATAGATTTATTGTCTATCCTGAGAAACTTGCCAACTTTTGTAACACTTTTTCTGCTGGAAAATATATTTCCAGTTACAAAAATATACCTTGAATAGATTTTTAGTAAAGTTTTGAAAAATAACTCATTCATAAGATGGATACTTTCTATAATTGACTACTATATTTGATTTTGTTTTATTTTTATCTTCTTGTGTATATGCATGCACACTTACACAAGATAATTTAAATCAACTTTTGGGTAAGAATCAGATCTGACAGGTTTTGTTTTTACTTATAAAACTTATTCAGTATGATTTTTGTGTTTATTTTGACTTAATTTAAATCATCAAGAAATTTCTCTTATTTAACTTTTAGAAGTGTTCACAATATTTAATACTTTTTAGAAATGAGTTCATATTCAGATCTAAGGCATATTTTAAATTGAGGTAGAAAGTCGAATAGTTAATAACACTAATGAATTTGGGTTATGTCTGAAGAATTGTATTGATACCATATTGGTCTTAGAAAACTTGTTTGCTACTCATTAAAACAGGGATACTAGGTTTCATAAGAGAAATAATGAATTTAGGCATGAGACAAAATCTATAAATAGAATGTTATCTTTTTTAAAAAGATTGTCATTTCCCCTTTTCCAAGTTTCCATCTCTTATATATTTGTCTGGGTACTTGAACTCTTTCTTTTAGACTGTTTTAAAGATTTTTTTTTTCGTTTAAGCTGAAAGTTCTGGATTTTGACTATGATGATATTCCTGGAAATTTTCCTTTCTGGGTTCCTTCCAAGAGGTATACGGTTAGTTTTTTCTTTTGTCATTTTGTCCTTTGGTACTTATAATACTGAGTTTTCATTTATGATTTTTTTAATTGTGATCTAGGGTTTTTTTTTTTTTTACTGTTTTCAAGTGACTTTAGTGATTCTTAGTTTGTCTTTGACTAATTCTGAACATCAGTGTTTTTTTTTTTAAATATACATTATATATTTTTTTAGATTTCATTTCAATACTTTTTGGTTATTTCATATTTACATTGCTTTCTCTTTGATCCATATTTTCATTTGAGGGATTTCAGTTTAAGGATAAGATTTACCATTGTTTATTGTAGATTATTAATTATCTTGGCCATTATTTCCTTACTAGTTCTTCTCAAAGAATGTTCTTTTCTCTGAGGCAGCTAGTTAATCCAGTAATGGGGAATGCCAGAATTTGGAGACAGAAAGACGTGAATTTAAATCTTGCCTCAGATACTAGCTGTGTGACTCTGAGATAGTTAACCTTTGCCTGCCTCAGTTTCTTCATCTGTAAAAAGGGCATAATAATAGAACCTACCTCCCACTATATTTCTGGGAACTTTGGTTTTTTGTCATGTCTGTTTCCTGGTATATTTCTGTTGGGATTCCTTACATCCTGTACTGGCTTCACCTTCCCAGGGGCTTTGTGCCTATACTATTTACATGTTTCATCAGGCACATATTTAGCTTGTCTCTACTTAGAAGAAGAATCCAGCCAGGATTCTGGATGTCTTTTCAAGCAGTTTTGGTTTGGCAGAGGAGCTTATAGTAGTTTGTTTTTTTTTATTTTATTTACACATTATTCCTTCTGAATTATTTTTATTTTACTGAAGTATTTGTGGAGGATCAGAGTTCCTCTAAGTCCCAATGGTGCCATCTTCTTAGGCTGTTCCGATTATCTCTTGGAGAAAACATCCTATGTGTTATTTGAGCTAAGCCTTGCTACATTTGCATTGGTAGAATGGCTTTTATTTTCTTCCAAAGAGTAGAATGAAGATAATGGGAAATCTACAAGGACTATAGCATAGTGGTATGTGAACAATTACTCTTTGGGAGCCTGTAGGTTGGGCCTCTAGTCTTAGGTCTGCTACTGACCTTGAACAAGTAATTTAAATTGTGAGCCTTACTTTATTAATTTGCAAATGAGTGGCTTTGGTTTTCCTTCTATCTCTAAGCATAATTATGACAAATTTCCATTTTTGTTCACTGGGAAAATTTATAATTTATATTTTTGTAATAAAATACTTTATGGGTTTTCCTCATTAGGGAGAACATATTTGCCAAAATATACCGATAGAACAAAATTAGATGTATTAAGTTAAACTTTCCAGTTGGCTTACTTTAAAAAATAGAATATATTCTCATTTTTAAGGCTCTGAATACTGTAATAATTGGTGCTCAATGGATCATGGATGAGTAAGGAAGATCTGAGTTCAAAAGTAGCCTCAAGATAATAGTTGTGTGGCCTAGGGCAAGTAACTTAATTCTATTTGCTTAAATATCTTCATTTGTAAAGTGAGCTGGAGAAGGAAATGGCAAACTATTCCAGATTTTTTTTTCCAGGAAAACCCTAAATGAGGTCCCAAAGAGTTGGACATTACTGGGAAATGAATGAACAACACAAATCTGTAAAAATTGACATTGCTCTAGTAGTGGTAGCAGCAGCAAAAAAGAATAGCATGGATTTAAGATTCTTTAAGTATAGACATATTTATATTGACTTTTCTGATTTAAAGAACAGTTAAATTAAACATAGTTGGTATCATGTAATGAAATTTATTTTTAATCTAAGCACTTAATGTCATTGGTATAAGAAATTCCATTTATCAGTACAGATCTTCAAGTATGTTGGAATCAGAGTCCCAGTGTTGGTTAAATGACTTATCTAGGATTATGTAATCAGTGTATGTCAAAAGTGAATTAAAACACAGATCCTACTACATTCAAGACAGGCTATGTTTCTACTTTCTAGCATTTCCTCTCTTAACAGTAAAAGCCTGTGTTTAAAAATATTTCCTACAGATGTGTCATGGTATATTAGAAGAGCCAAGAAGCCACATTTTTCTTTCTCAAAAGCCTAGAAATCATTTATTTCAAAAATAAAAAAAACACACATTACTATAGTTTTCAATAAAAATTATCATCTTTCAAGAATTTTAAAATATTTTTCTTCCTTCTCATTTTAGGAATATTTTTGATTTGCTACATTGTAAAATCTGATACTTTCTTTCCTAAATAAGAGGCTATTTATTTAATTGGCATCACTTTCTCTTTTTAAATGAAAAATTTATCCAGAATAGGCCTTTATGATTTTTTGTTGTTGTTGTGTCCAACTTTTTGTGACTCCACTTGGCATTTTCTTGGCAAAAATACTGGGGGGTGGTTTGCCATTTCATTCTCCAGCTCATTTTACAGATGAGGAAACTGAAGCAAACAGGGTTAAGTGACTTGCCCAAAGTCACAGAGCTAATGCTTGAAGCCAGATTTGAACTCATGAAGTCTTCCTGATTTAGGCTGGGTGCTCTATTGCTTGCACCACCTAGCTGCCCCAGAGATGAATCACAAGTGAAATTTATGGCTTTACATTCAAGCAAAGTGCTATAAGCTGAAATTTGACCTAAAATTCCTTATCATAAAGTAATTCAGAAAATATTTTTAAAAAAAGGAATTTAAGGTTTTGTTATTCCTCGACTTTAATACTGTGAAGACATTAGATTAAAAATTAAATGGGGCAACTAGCTGGCACAGTGAATATAGCATTGGTCATGGAGTCAGGAAGACTTGAGTTCAAACCTTGACTTCAGACACTTAACTAGCTCTGTGACCTGAATTGTAGTGAGTTTCTTATCTATAAAATGAGCTGGACAAGAAAATGCAAAACACTTAAGTATCTTTGCCAAGAAAATCCCAGAGAGATCCACAAAGAATTGGATATGACTGAACAACAAAATATTAAATCAGAGGCAATTGTACATTGCTGAATTTTTTTTAAACTTTTAGGAGATTTGCTTTTACTAATTATTATCAATTATTATTCTTTATCTCCACTATTTTATTAAAATAAGTTAAATTGGAAAATTTGACTAAATAGACTTTAAAAACACACCTCTTGAAGAGAGAGTTTTTTTGCCTTTCTACTCCAGATGCTTAGCAAAGTTCCTAATGCATGCTAATGGCTGAATAAATGTTTGTTTACTAATTGGCTTTTATGATTCTGAGATCAAGAAAGGAATATCCACATATGTGACAATCAAAGTTTTAGCAAATCAGAATTTAATTCAAAGATATATTAGGATAATTCATGATTCAGAAGTGAATATTGTCAAAGATAGAAAATTTCATAGGACAAATAATGAGTCCCCAATATAGTTATTAACAGTTTCATATTTTGGGGAAGAAACAGTTCTTACCGTGGCTGTCGCTTCGACCATGTCACTTACTCTGACCTTCCAGTTCTCCTCTCCTTTATTGTCTATAAAGCAGGCAATAAATCCACCCTGGATTTAAAGCTAAAAAAAAAAATCATATTTTTATAAATTTAATTTTCTTGAGATGGATCACAACTACATTTCTATTACTTTTAGAATCAATTGACATTAATTAATTTGTTAATAGACTACCCTTCACGAGGTTAGAATCAGCTGGAGATAGGAGAATGTCGCATATATGCAAGTAAAATAGTACACAAGATATTCAAAAGAATTTTTTAAATTAGTTATTCCTCTTTCCTGACCAATTTGAAAGGTAATTCTGGTTGAATTGATGTAGAAATAGGAATTAAAATGAATTTTAGGTAGAAAATTTTCTTCAAATTTGGTGTTATGTCAGACAAATATAGAAGGCAAAGTTATGCTTTACTTTGTATGTTTCGAAGCTTTTTCTCTGTGAAGAATGTTGAAAATACTTTGGTAGATTATTTGAGGTATCAATTTATGCATTTTAAGAGGCAAAAGTTAAGGGGAATGAGAAGTGCAAACCAGAAACTATTATAAACCCACAAGACCTTTATTTTGATTAGCACCAGAAATATTTTTCCCTCTTGAAACCAGTGTCAAACATTTTGTTTTATGGTCTTTGTGTTCTGGTTAACCCTGATTCCAGACAAGGTATACTCCTGAGAGAGGGTGACTTGTTCTTATCACCATGGTAAATTTAATGCAGTAATGAAGGACTTTTATAAACTATATGTCTGACTGTTGTTTTCCTTGATAATTTTATTTTAAAACAGAATAATTGTTTATTAATGTATTCACTATTTCTCTAGAATTTCTTTATTTTTCTTTTTTCTTTTTTTCCCTGAGGCAATTAGGATTGAGTGACTTGCCCAGGGTCACACAGCTAGGAAGTGTTAAGTATCTGAGGCCAAATTTGAACTCAGGTCCTCCTGATTTCAGGGCTGGTAATCTACTGCGCCACCTAGCTGCCTCTCTAGAATGTCTTTTGCAAAACTTCTTCCAGACCCCAGGACTGTGAAATTATGTATATGCATGTATGTGCATCTATCTTTCTATCTATCAATAATGAATCATCTATCATCAATGTATCTCCAGTATTGTGAAATTAGCTATATGTGTGTATATGTATGTGTGTGCATTTATCTATCCATAGCATATAAAATTAACAAAATTGATATAGAGAACAAAATGACCAAATAGTAAATCTTCAGTTGCTGACATATTTTGGCCTCATTGCTCTCCCTTGTCCCATAAATATTTCTTCATGAAAACAACTATTTTTACATTAGCCATTTATTTTCAGTCACATTTTTTCCTTATGACTAGATTTGACACAAGCCATTTCAAGTTACTCCATTTTGCCATATTCAAAATTCTCTTTAAAAGTATGTTAATAGCCCCAAGCATGCAGAATATGCTGTTTTTCTTTATGAATCCCAAGGGAATATAGCCTTCCTTGGGTGAAAGTGAACAAAATGTCTCTGGAATTGACTGTTTTCTATAACACCTATACATTTATTCTGTAAACTTTCAGAGAACACTGGGGAGGTGTGATCTTTTTAAAGACTTTTAAGTAGATTATGGGATAAAATAGCCAACTGTGAAGTTTTTGGGGGGAAGAGGAATGAAAAAGAGAAAACAATACATTTAAAATTATTCTAAACTTATACTTTCAAATTTATGAGTAGGTCATATCACATAAGCTAAATATCTCCCCAGACTTTTTCCTCGTTGTCTACTTTAAAACTGACTTGTTTATTTAACAAATATATTTTCATTGCCTACTATGGAATAGTACTCTACTAGGTGTGATGGATATAGAATATATAATATCCCTGCCCTCAAGGAACTTGTCTAATAGATGACTTGATTAAGACACAACTTTAGGGCACATGTGAGTGGTTTAAACTAAGTATCTTTTGAGTATAAAGGAAAAATCATTTCCAGTAGAATAATCTGACACGAAAAATGTAATATTTGAGTTCATCAAGACTGGCTAGGATTTTTATGGGTAGGAATGGGTGAGAAGGCCATATCAAGCAGAGGAAACTAAACAAAAGGAATTGAGGCAAGAAATTAAAATGATGGTAGAAATGCAGTCTTGATCATCTCACACATATTTTTCAAATACGAGAGTAATGGGAGCTAAGATGGGAAAGATTAAATATGTAGCATTGTTCATGAGGCCTAAGTGTTTAGACTAAGGGAAGCCATTCACAATGTGAAGATCAATATTTTAGGGACATTGAACTGACAACATTATGTAGAGTCTAAAATACTGAACATAGCCATATACTATGTCCGTGGTTTTGGGAATGGAAAGAAAGAATTAGAAACACTAAGCCTAGTCTTTTATCATATATATACTATGTCATTGACCTTGGGAATGGAAAAGAAAAAATAAGATATAAGACACTGGAAACAAAAAAAAAAAACTAACAATATGTTGCAGTTTGTTATATTGTGGAAGCAAAAAGAGGAAGGGATAAGAGTAGTTTCAAGTCTAGATGATTAGGAGAATTGAGCTAATGTAATGTACAAAGGTCAGCTGTATAGCCCTTTGGATAAGGCCTGGGATAGTCAATCTCTCATCTGACTCATTTACCCCAATCTGCCCTCATACTGGGTTACCAGAGAAAGACCACTATATAGTTACATTGAACTTCTCTCAAGCTTTTAGGAATAACACTTACCACTGTAGCTCTCCAACTAAAGGTGCTTTGTAACATAAGATACTGTGCTAAAAGTGCTTTGTTGTTTTTTTTTTTCTTTTTTTTTTATTAAATCTTTTTATTTACAAAACCTATGTCTGGGTAATTCTTCAACATTAACACTTACAGAGCTTTCTGTTACAAATTTTCCCCCCTAGTCCCCACCCCTCCCCTAGATGGCAAGAAATCCACTACATGTTAATTATGTTAAAATACTTGACAAATCAAATATATGTATACATTATTTCCACATTTATCATTGTTGTGCAAGAAAAATTGTATCTACAAGAAAAAAAATCACAGAAAGGAAACAATGCACGCAAACATCAATAGAGAGCATGGAAATGTCATGTTGTGGTCCACATTTCATATCCCTCTCTCTGGATGTATATTGCTTTCTTCACTGAACAACTGGAACTGGTTTGAAACATCTCATTGTTGAAGAGAGCCATATCCATCAGAATTGATCATCATATAGTATTATTGTTGCCATGTATAATGATCTCCTGGTTCTGCTGATTTCTCTCAGTATAAGTTCATGCAAGTCTCTCCAGGCCTCTCTGAAATCATCCTGCTCTCTTTTCTTACAGAACAATAATATTCCATAGCATTCATATACCATAATTTATTCAGCCATTCTCCAATTGATGGGCATCCATTCAGTTTCCAGTTTCTAGCCACTACAAAAAGGGCTGCCACAAACATTCTTGCACATGTAGGGCCCTTTCTTTCCTTTAAGATCTCTTTGGGATATAAGCCCAGTAGAAACACTGTTGGGTCAAAGGGTATGCAGTTTGATAACTTTTTGAGCATAGATCCAAATTGCTCAGCAAAATGGTTGGATCCATTCACAGTTCCACCAACAATGTATCAGTGTCCCAGTTTTCCCACATCCCCTCCAACATTCATCATTATCTTTTCCTATCATTTTAGCCAATTTGACAGGTGTGTTAGTGGTACCTCAGAGTTGTCTTAATTTGCATATCTCTGATCAATAGTGATTTGGAGCATTTGCTAAAAGTGCTTTGTACCAAGGTACTATTCAAGTATATATTCTACAAAGCATACATATATATTTTAAAAGATATATACATTTTGAGAAATTAAATATATATGTGTATATATGCATGTTCTATAAATTCTATATTCTATAAAGCATGCATATATATTTTAAGATATATACATTTTCAAAAATTAAATATGTATGTATATATATACACACGGAATTTCAGAAATTAATAATCTAGAAAGTAGAAATGGTTCTGTAGTTATCATTAGCAAACCCTATAATTATATTTTCCTATATTTTGTAAAGACTGTATGCACTATTAATGCTCAAAGTAAGGCTTTTGCAACTGATTTCATTTTTTAGAAATCATTCATAAAACTTTAAGATAATGTTAATATCTCCAAATGCCAAAAAAAAAAATCTTACCTTTATAACCAACATTCAAGTATGAAGTTGGAAGATAAGTTTTTTTTTAAATAAATATAAATATTTAAATTAGGGGGAAAGTGGTATTATATAGGAGTAGCAAGCTCTGTGCTAAAGATAATCATGTCCTGGAATGAGTTTGTCACATGTAGATTCTCTTTCTGATATCAGATCAGTAGTGAAAGAGAGAAAACATGAAATTTCTGTCACCTTTTATTTCTTTTCTCAAGGCAGTCCTATTTCTCAAAATGTAGAACTGACTGATTTCTCCCTACTTATCACATTCCCAGTACTTAAGGCACCATTTGAATAATATGTTCTTGTATTAGGTAATCTTAAAACCAAGCTAACTTCAATGAAATGCAGTAATCATTGGGAATTGGATATAAGGAACATATTGCTAAGGGAATCACTGACTGGATGATAAGTAAATTATCTTGTACTAAGTATCAAAATGCCTAGAGTTCCACTACAAGATCACTATTTCAATGAAAGTTCCATAGGTTATTAGAAACTAGAGTCACAGAAGAACAAGAACAGTAGTGCCTTGAGAAACAAGAGGCAGTTTCAGATGCTGCTGCTCAGAAAGGGAGTATTGTACAAGTATGCCTTCTGTGGGCTAAGATAGTCACTTTACTCCTGTGACATTCAGCTCATGTCTGATGACTACATGGGGAATCTCTGAGGTGACTGTATTGTCTAAAACTATGTCAGACCAGCATAAGCATAAGTGATTTTGTAATCTTCTTTTGTGAATAGTAGGGGAGAACATTGGAAATAGAGAAGAAAAGTTGATTTCTCATTCAGTTTAACTTTTATGGCTTATTTATATATTGCTATGCTAACCTCAATGGCCAAAAGTCAATGTCTGATGTCCAATACTTAACCAGATTGCTTACAAACAGACAACAGCTATGCAATATGATGTTGGATATATATTTTCAATGTAGTATAGTCCCAGAAGTAGCATAATGTCATGGGAAGAGGGCTGCTTTAGAATTAAGAGACCTAAGTTGGAGTCCCAACTTTGCTGTTTCTTACACATGCAAATGGATTTATCTTTCTTGACCTCAGTTTTTTTTTCCCTGAGGGTTGAACTGAATGATCTCTAAGCTTTAAAATCTTTGGTAATATTTTATCAAGCCTAGATGACTTGGTATAACCTAGCATAGATTTTGAGTGTCCAAGGTCATTTCTCTATCAAAATGAAACATTGGAATGGGATTTCTTTGGATGTTTAATCATTTCTTTTATTGTTACGAGGCTCACTTAAGGAACTGAAAATTAGTCATGATTAACATGAAACATAAACTAAGAAAAATAAAGAAAATATATGCCTTGATCTATATTCAGATACTACCAATTCTTTCTCTGGAAATAGATAGCAGCTTTCATCATAAGTTCTTCAGAATTGTCTTAGCTCGTTGCTGAGAATAGCTTAAGTCATCCATGGTTGATCTGTGAATCAACTATACAATGTTTTCCTGATTGTGCTTATTTTTACTTTGTATCAGTTCATTTAAGTCTTTCCAGGTTTTTCTGAGAGCATCCTTTAGCATGATTTCTTAATGCAATTCACTTTGTAATTTCTGTATTCTTTTTACTTCAATGGACTGTGACCCATTAACATGATTAAAACAGTTTCAATTTTGACTTCTGGTCAATGAGAGAAGACATTTTTGAAGGATAGAACTCTCTTATGATAACTTGTCTATACAAGAAAATATCATTAGTTTAAGGTATAGTTTATGGAATGACAGAGATAGAAGCTGGTTTGTTGAGCTTGGGGAGTAATCAAATGTCCACTCTGTCAATTAGGTGTTATTAAAAATTGTTGATATCAGTATGACAGGATCTCAGTGCCTTTGCTTCTCTAGCTCTGGTTTAGAAATTAATTCTGATTCACTTTAAGGTATCTAAAGATCAGAACAATTAAATCAGGTGCTCTGAAATGCAAAATAAGTCATTTGATTTTCTTTTTATGATTCTCATTTTTTCTTTCGTTAATCTGAACAGGACCCACCATTTGGGGAGGAAAACAAGAATGTCTTGACGGACCTCTTCATTCTGATTGCACTAATTTTGGTATTACAATAACCAGCTTTAGTGTTCTTCGATACACAAGTACCACTTTAAACTGCAGGAGATAATGAGATCGACTAGAAAAGAAAAGAATGAAATTAGATTTGGAATCAGTCATTTAAATATTTGTTAAGTGCTAGCATAACATGTTGTACATAATAGATCCGTTGTACATAATAGATCCTTAGTAAATGTTTATGAACTGCAAAGAAAAAGTTTATGCTAAGAAATATTAAAGCATTGCAGCATGATGTTATGAAAAGAGCTCTGAATATGGAGTTGAGTATCTGGGTTTAAATTTCTGTTTTGGACAAGTGACTTGAACTCTCTGGCCTTTGTTTTTCCTATTTTTCCCATTTTATCAGATAAAGGGGCTGGACTTGTCAATTTTTTGTCTCTTCCAGGTCTAACTCATATAATTAATGTAAAATCATTTAGCAGACCCTTGTATCATTAAATAAATTATAGAATCTCATTGGGAAGGAGCCTTAAAGACCAACTAGTACAATCTGTACCTTACCAAAAAAACTTTCTGCAAATCCTTAACAAGTAGTCATCTAGCCTTCACTACTATGAAGCATGCCATCTATTTATTCTATAGAATAGATGAAAGGAAAACTGTTGGGAAACTGAAAGGAAAAATGTTGTTGCTACTCTTATTTCAGTGCCGCCATGCAGATTATTATTTAAGCTGATATGTTACCTAAATTCCCATCTGATATCTGATTTCATTCTCACAAACTCTATGCATTAATTGTTTAAAGTTTAAAAATGGAAACTGGTAATTGGGGAAGGAAAAAATAAAGATTTTGGGGGAGGAAGATGAGTGAGGAGGAAAAAGTGGTGACCCATCTTGCTACTTTATATTCTTGTGAACTCCTGTCTCTTTCTTTGGTTCCTCTGTATTTCTTGGTTATTAACTTTTTACATGAACTTTAGACATCCCACCTTATCTTGCTCTATAGTATTTTTGTCTCTTCTCTTAGCTGTACTGTTTACCTAGCCTCTGACCCACAGTACCCAGATCCCACCTCCCTTCAATTTTGTGGTTACTTTGCTTTTCTGGTAATAACATCTCCTCCCTTCCAACATGGTAGGGCATCATACAAAGACCACTTTCACTCAAGGCTTTGACCTTTTCAGGTCTTTTCAAATTACTGCAGCTGGTTTGTATCCTTATGCTTAAAAGTATCTCAATGTTAAGAATTTTGGGTATTTGTTTGCCTCCTCCTTTAGTTTCCCTAGATTCCTTCTTTTCCAGTAGTTTGCTTGCTTCTCTAACTACCTATCTTGGATACCTTTTCAATTATTGTTGTTCAATTCAATTGTTGTTGATTGTGTACTGCATAGACCTTACCTATCCTACTTTATCTTATTCTATGGCAGTTGTTTCCTTGAGTTGTGGAGTTTTACCCTTAATACCACTGATTATCTGGAAACTTTTATTCTGTGGTTATTCTCTGTAGTCCATATTAGTACTGATCTGCAACTATTCTGTAAGTTACACTCTTAAATTGTATTACTACATTGAAATTTTAAGTTAGTTGCCCAAGGCCAAGTATATGTCAAAACTGATACCTAAGTCTTCCTGACTTTGAACCTGGCTTCATATTTTTTTTTTTTTTTTACTGTTCTTCAGGAAGAGTCAACAGTCATAGAATTTAAGAACCAGAAACATTATAGAGATTATCTACTCTAATTCCCTTCATTTTATAGCTGAGGAAAAAGAAGCAAGGACAAATGACTCCATTTTTAAAAGAGTAGTCTACACTCAACATTACTTTGCCATTGCTTCTCAGTCTTTCTATTCTTAGAATGACCTATTTAGATCTGGAAGATACCTTAGTGGCCATCTAGTCAAAAGAATTGGCAGTTTTCTACTTCATCCATCTATGCTCTTCTGAAAATATATTCTCTGAGAGTCACACTTCACTTCATTCTTGCTAAATTATTGGTCTTTTTATGTCTTCAGTCTATTTGCCCCAACACTAATCCTATTTGATAATTCTATTTGTTAACCTTGACCTCTCTTTTTGTTGCTGGTGCTACCATATTCCCAGTTACCCACAAGGATTAATTGAGTACCATCTGTGATCTTTTTTCTGTGCCCAGCTCTTTCTATCCAATCAGTTGTCAAGTCCTGTCATTTCTGTCTCCAAAACTTTTCTTTCATTCATCCATTCCTTTTAATTCCCTCTGCAAGAAACTTTATTACATTCTCTTCTCACCTAGAGTACTATAAAAACCACCTAGCTGATCTTCCTACCTTCATATTTATATTCTCTCTAATCTTATGTTATATTTTTGTATGAGACTTCTAAGGTAACATTCTTAATATGTTAGTTACAGTGATCATGTCACTCATCTTCATTGATACTCCATTGCCATCAGCATAGAATACAAACCTTATCAGGACTTTCAAGGCTTCTTATAATGTTAACTTAGCCCATCTTTGCAAAGTTTTCATATAATTCCCATAAAGATATATGGGAATACATAAAATACATTCTATATAAATGAATATAAATATATATATACACACATACACACATGCTATATTCCATTCAAAGCGGACTATTCTTTATCCCTCTGTTGTTTGCGATATCATCTCCATAATTTTCTTCATACTTTGCCTCATGCCTGAGGATGGATTCTCTCCTTCCCTTTCCCTTCCTTAACAACCTTTTGAAATCACTGACTTTCTTCAAAGCATCACTCAGAGCTTCCTCTGCCATGAATCCTACTCCACCAAGATGAATGTGGTTCCAGGTTTCTCAAAGCAAGTTGCCCATTTCCTACTCATTTTTATATCATGGTTATTTTATATATCCCCTCCCATTAATGTTAACATCTCCTTCAGAGCCAAATCTATGCCTTATCTATGTTTACATTCTTGGACCTTATACCTATAGTAGGTACTTACATGTTTACTCAATTGAAAGAACATTTTTTTTAATATCAATAACTACTAACCATATACATGAAACCCCCTTTTTGGGTAGCAGTATTGTCTAACATTTCATGATCATTCAGTATATTTTCTTTTTGTGAATAGATATTTTTAAAAAAACATTTCTCCAGTGTAGACTGTATTTTTTTTTTTGCTGAAGCAATTAGAATTAAGTGACTTTCCCAGGGTCACACAACTAGGAAGTGTTGAGTGTCTGAGCTCATATTTGAACTAAGGTCCTCCTGACTTCAGGGTTGGTGCTCTATCTACTTTGCCACCTAGCTGCCCCTCTTTTCTTATCTTTTTATAGAAAAAGAAAAGATACAGATAAAAATGAATAGGAAATAGCATCTTTTGGAGAACCACCTCTTCCAAACAGTAAAATACAAGGCATGATATATAATAAGGTTGGCATTCTTGAAACCAAAAACTGTTGCCCTCTCTTCCCAGTAGTATTGTGAACTTTGGTGGTGGAGTCATTTTATGTAATGTTATTCTCATACATATTTATGTCACTGTATCCCTTCCTCCAATAAAAATAGTAGAACTTGCCTTTAGAGTCCTATACTTTCATATTTTTCTTCTGTCTTAATTCTCTTACTTTTCATAAAATTTTTAGGTATTTTAGAATTCAGTCATTTGATGCTTTCATTCAGTTTCATGTTTCCTTTAGCACAGATTTTTCATCTCCAAAAATCTGGATCAGTTGCTTTTGATATCTTTGACTCCGTTATCATATGTTCAAATATGTATCATCTTGGGAACTGAAGTATTGGAAATTTAGTGTGGTGTTTTAATTACTATTATAAAATATCTATTTTCAAATTCTGGTTCTGCGAATTATTAGCTACATAACTACAGCATACTTCTCTTGAATTCTATTTTATCATCTATAAAATGAGGATATTGGATTCATTTTTAGTATGTTTATTGTCATTTTTGAACATTATTGTCACTTTTGAAGTTTTGCTTGTAAATGTTTATGGTGAATTAAACTCTTGCAGAGTAAGGATTATTTTATTGGTTATATCTCTAAATACATACTGGAACATAGTAGATTCTTAGTAAATTATCAGTTCACCTATTGGGATGATCAGATTTGGTGGATTTCATGCCAAGTTTCCTAACAGACTTGTTTTCCCCTATTCTTTACCATTTTTGTGAATTCATCATATTTATAACATTTTACAGCCTACTATAACTTTTCAGAACCCATTTATAATACAAACTGGTACTTTCCTTGACTGCTACTTCTCTTCTTGGCAAAAACATGAATGTTTTTGCTGACTGAGATAATTGCTGGGCTATAGCGCCAGTGTCTGACTTTCTTAAATTTATTAAAAATTGTTTTAAAATAATGACTGTATGGAAGTAAATCTATGTGAATATGTATATGTATAAAAACACATGCAGAAAACACTTATTTTGTTTAATATTTGAACAATGGAAAGACAAATTAATGATCTATTAGCTTTATTTTCCCTTTGTTTTCCTAAGAGTTTAGGCTTTTATTACAGGAACCTTATCACTGCCACCCCAAATTCAAATGGCTTAGTATTTTATCTTACATTTTAATAGATCAAATTGTTTCATATATTTGTAACCAATTAAGGGAATTATTTAGGGTTGTTGTTAGGTATAATCATTACCTTTGAAAATCCTTCCATCACATTTTTGAATCTTTTTGAAATTTCAAATAGCTCAGGATCCTAAAATTGATTTTGTAAATATGTTGAATGTGTTCATGGTGTTAAAGAATAGACATAAATTCAAAGCCCTCTTTGGTTCAGTTGTTGGAAAAAAAACATTATTAATAATGTTTGTCTTTTAATTGACTTGTTCATTTTATATTAAATTGAAGACAAAGCAAATCACTGGAATTCAAAATATAACTTTCTGGTAAAGCAAAATGGTTGATGTTACTATATGCTTAAGATCATTGTATGATATATTTTTATGAAATATATTCAGATAGTGTAGCCTGAAGGAAAGAACGAACTATTTGCTAAGTTTTTCTTCCTTTTTATGAAAATACCAGTAAGCCCTTAATTGTTATTTTAAAAAAATATTTAGATTTTTAAAAATTTTCCATTTTAGAATTTCCATAGGCCTCAAGAAAAAGTAGAAAACTGTGAATACTATTTTCTGGGCCTTTTCCCAGAAATGTGATAGCATCATAAGAAACTCTGGCACACAGATAAGCAAAGCATATTTGCTAAATGGGAAATGGTGATATTCTTAAAGAGAAAAATGTTACTTGATAATTTTCTAAGCAATGTTTTAAAACAATCGTAATAAAGAATGTCTTGCATTATTCTTTTAAGGAAAGAGATAATTTTTGGCATTTGAATTCAATAAAATGTAAAATTATGATTTATGATTTTCATGGGTTTCTAAGAAGGCTTGATTAAAATCTAGAAAATTCTAAGATCCCTTTATTTTCAACCCCAAATCCATTTAATGTCTGTAATGTTCTCTACTATGTATTAAGAATATCTAGAATCATCTTTTTACAACAATCAAAGATTTTCTATAATACCTTTAATGATATAAAGGAAGTAACCGTTGAAGTCAGAAGACTCCAATTTGAATCACAGATCTGACAAAGTAGTTTAACCTCTCTGAGCCATAATCTGTAGAATGGGGATAATAAAGTTTTCCGGTTTTTACTGCAACGGTAAGTTGTAAAGAAGAAAAAACACTTTGTAAGCTATTAAACTGAGTTGGCCTTTCTTCTACTTCTTTTCTTGTTGTCTTTATGGATTATACCGCTCCTGGCCAAAAGGGATTCTTAAAAATAGTTTTGGAAGGTTACATATTGAATTCTCATAAAAGGTAATTAATTGTTAAGATGGGAAGAGGAAAGGATAAGACCAAGGAAGATGCCAATTTTTAGTCTTTTTGTTTGTATTTTTGACAGACAGAGATCAAAAGAAAAACATTCCAGGCCAAAGATTGTCTATCATGTATAGAGATGGGAAAACATGGGATAGTTTCCCAAGTATCTAATTAGTACTAATCATAACAAAATTAAATTAGAAATCACAGTGAGTATATTTTAATATTCCCCACTCAAAAAGTCCTTTTTGTAGAACTCCCAGAATTATTTTAAAGCATTTCAAAAGATTCTCAAATAGAAGAATGGATTTGTATTTAAGAGCAAAATAGGACATTAAGTTGTCGTAGTTGTTTGGTTCATAGAAATCGTCTTGAATAGTCCATTTCATATAAACTGTTGGCATCATGGTCCATTTAAAAGAAAATTATATATATATATACATATATATATATATATATACATATGAGAACCCCCTTCCTCCAATGGAAATATTGAAAATTGCTTAAGTACTGACACTAACTTGCCTTTTATTCAACTATGTGGTATTTCTAACTTGGCATCCTGTTGCCTGTTTCTCATACTGCTTATTCATATTTAGGTCTTGATATTTTTTTTGGTTGGAGAAGGAGGAAGGAAAGGTAAGGAAAGCTATAATAAATGTCTGGCACATGTACAAATGACTATTTTTATCTCCAAGTACAGAATTTAGAAGAAAATGAAGTAAACTGCAGGTTGGTAGGGAATTTAGAATGCAAACATATATATGAAATTAATAAATACATGATTATACAATATGTTTATATATATGCATATACACATATATTTTACATAATCATAACAAAAAACAGAGTGGGGAAAGTTGGTGATGATTGCCATTTACAGTATTTGACAATCTTTAAAAACCGTTGCACTATAAACAAGTTGAATATGGTCCTGTACACATCTTAAGCAAGAAAAGTAAAGTAACTGTTTTGACTTTTTGTACACTTAAATAAACCAAAATTGACAATATTATCAAAATAGTTCAAATGATCAGTGATTTTATCAGTATTGATATTTCCTCTTAAGTTTCAGGTCATAATGCCTTCATAATGTCTTCATAAAAGTATTATAATTTTTAAAAGTAATAATATCAATATCATCTGGTGACCCATTTCTGAGCACAAGTATATAAGTCCTAAAATGAAAACTGAAACATATATTGAGTGATTCCTGAAATTCAAATATAAATCATCTCTCCTTTGGGCACAGATTTTTTGTTCCCTTTGAAAAATATATTTTTAGGGTCACTTATTTGGCACAATGGAGAAAGTACCAGCCATGGAATCGGAGATATGAATTCAAATGTAACCTCAGATAGTTACTAGTTGTCTGACCTTAGGGCAAGTCACTTAATCCTAATTGTCTCCTAAATTTATGTATATATATATATATTACATATATATATGTATGTATATGTATACATATGTGTATATGTATACACACACAAACACACATATATATTTAAAGGTCTATAAAGCAGCATGGTATAGTAGATAGTAATCTGACTTCCATCTAAGAAAGACAGGTTCTTGTCTTCTCTCCGATCCATAGATCAGCTTGCCAAGAAGGGCCATCTCATTTTCTGAGATTTGAGAGAACAGTGAAATGATAAGTTAGGATATAGTGAATTATTGAGGAGGGGAATTATAGAAGAGGGGAAATGAGGTAAGTCAGCAAAATGACTTTAAGGTTACCTGAAAATTGTATGGTTAAATCATCTTTTGAAAGAAAAAAATGCCAACTTGTAAGATACAATAATTATGATTAATTCTGAGAACATTTAAAGACTTGTATGAATTAATGTATAATGAAATGAGCAGAAGGGGAATAAAACTTAAATAGTAACCATGTAATATAAAGAAACATCTTTGGATTGTAGAATTCAGATCAACACAATGACCAATCATAACTAAACAAGATTGATGATAAAGCATGTCAACCTGTATCTTACCAGAAAACTGAAAAGACAAGAGAGGTACAGAAAAAAATACGCATTTTTAGACTTGGCCGATATGTTAATACATTTTGTTTGACTAATTTGTTACAATGAAGGGCTTCTCTTTAGAAGAGCGAGTTAATGGGTGGTAATAGATATAAAAGGACAAAATAAAAAGAACATTAAATCAAAGATGAATAAAAAGATGAGTTGCAGTTATGAGCACTCAGTTGACGTCATCATGAATTGGGAATGATTGTGTCTATCCCCATAAAACCTTAGCTTTTTTCTTTCTTTCTTTCTTTTCTTTAATTTTATGGTTGTAGGGGCAGGGATATTGGGGTTAAGTGACTTGCCTATGGTCACACAGCTACTAAGTGTTAAGGGTTGATTATCTGAGGTCGGATTTGAAGTCAGATACTCCTGACTCCAGGGCCAGCGCTCTATTCACTACACCATCTAGCTACCCCCTCTTATTTTTTTTTAATTTCTCCTAGGACATAATCATGTAGTCTTTGGCTATACTATAATATGTATAAATTAAAATTTTCCCTAATGTGTTTTGACGAGAAACAACAATATTTATTTTTTAAGTGATTTGAAATGTCAATGTTTATGGTGAAAATTTATTCTTCTAATAAATGAAATTTGAGTTTTTAAGGTGAAAATAAAAGCTTCCACCCTCATTGACAAATTTGATTCAAGTTTTTACTATTAATATCAATTGCTTATTCTATGCCCATGATTTGGCATTGTTACAAAATATTTATCAGGTCACTAGTGTAAAGAAAGCAGAATAGAATTTTATTTTTTTTAAAGTTACATATACCAATAAAAGAAAATGTATGGCAAGAGTTCAAATGTTGTGTCAGAAGACCTTGACACAATCTGAAAATGAGAAGTTAATTATTAAACTAGTTTCATATCATACATTCTTTCAAAAGCTCTAAATCAATATTCATTTTTTGTTCTCGAGATGATTATCTAAAGTACAGGTTTTACTCAAGGTACAAAATAGCTGTATTTTTGAAACTCCATATAAAATGAATTTCTGCCTATCAAATCTTTCCCCTTTGATTTTTGCTATAAAATTGGAGTTGCATTCTTTTGAAAACTCTTGGGAACAAAAGAAAGTCAAATTTCAAGAAGTGATAAGATTTCCATTGATAATTTTCATTTTTCATTAAATGTAAAATTGAAGTATTTATAAATCCTGCAATTGAAAATACTATAATCTTTTTTTTTTTTATTTTCTTTTCCCTCAACACCTTAGGATACTGATATGCTATGCTGGGTGTCCTAATCATTGTTCATAATGTTGTGCAGGCTTTGGTGCCTTTCAAAATCCTCAACTATAAGAACATTAAAAATTTCCTTTTGAGAGTTTTGCTTTGCCTTTTGTCTTCTGAATAATTTTGGTGCTTATTGGCATGTTGTATCACTTCTATTCTCAGTCTACACACTTAATGGCCATTAAGTCATTATTATTGACTGACCATGTAGGCTATCAGCTTTGTCCAAATTCTGAAAATGGCATTGAGCAGTATAAAGATTTCTGAGTAAAGCCATTCAGGACCTCTCTTGCAGGATAAGTAAAGCTCTATTCTTAGGAATTTTTAGCACTGAACCATGAATTAAATGAACATTTTAATTCTCAAACATTTATTAAGCACCTATTTTAAGATGTGTAAGTAAGAATACAAATGCAAAATAAAAAAAATCTGCCCTCAAAATATTTACATTATACTTGAAAGGGGGAAGATATATAATTTATAGTGATAAATAAATAGAATGTGATTTATAGGACTAACAGGGATGAGAATCAGGGATGAGGATCAGGAATAATTTTGAATTGGAAATGGTACTTGACATGATCATTGGCCATTGCTAAGGATTCTTAGAGGAGTGAAGAAATATGTTCCAAGAACCAAGTATACTTACTCCAGGTAAAGACACAAAAATGGGAAGTGATATGAATTCATGAAACATCATCATTTGGAAAACAGAGCATATTAAAGGGGAGAAGTGGGATATAAATATGGTAAGATAGATTAGAAGCAGAGTGAAGTGCACTAAATTCTAAACTGAGGAGTCTGCCTTTTATCTCAGAGACCTATTGGAACTTCTTATGCCTGGTGAATAAGACCTGTGCTTTAGGAAGATTATTTTGACAAATATATAGACACTGGATTTGATAGGAAAAAACTGGAGATAGAAAGACCAATTAGGAGACTGTTAAAATAGTCCAGTGTATTAGTTAATCAGTAAATATTTATTAATCATTAAGCACTTATGAGGTTCCAGGTACCATGCTAACACCTGGGAATACAATTACAAATAAAAAAAAGACAATCCATATCCTCTAACAGCTTACATTCTGATAGATTTCTATACTTAAAGGAAATCTGAAAAGGCCATGGCAGTATATGGCAGTTAGGAAGGGTGAGCATAGTGGAAGATTCCCTGGAAGAACCTGGTGAAAATTTTAAAATGAGATGAGTAGTGCCTAAAGAAGAACAGAAAAAATAACCTTTCAGAATTTAACAATGCTTTGACTAATGGCACAGAACAAGTTAGCTTTACTTCTGTTCGTTTAGTTTAGACTAGGTTGATGACACTAAGATGATAGTACATTAAATATTGTAGTCATTAGTCTTAAATAGGGACAGTTAAGTGGCGCAGCAAATATCCAGTGCTAAGCCTAGTCAGGAAAACTCATCTTCATGAGTTCAAATCTGGATTCAGATACTTATTAGACCCTATGCAAATCACTTTGTCCTGTTTGCCTCAGTTTCCTCATCTTCAAAATAAACTGAAGAAGAAAACGGCAAACCATTCCAATATCTTTGCCAAGAATATCACAAATGAGATCATAGTCAGATGAGAAAAACAATCATATAACAGTTTTTAATAGTTACATAAATAATTCCCTTGTTTACATATAACAACATTTTATACACAGGAGGTCCTTGTTATGAGAGGACCAGTAAAAAAAAAGCCAACTAAAGTGAATTCATTGAAAATAGGGACCAAGGGAAATTTGGGATTTCATCTTGAAAAATGAAACTAAAAATCAGTATTATTATCTAACATTGCTAAAAGTGGAGTGAAAACCTCCCTAACTCAATCTTAAACCTTTAACGAGGCTGGAAAATCTGAAACAAAAGACCATATCTTAAATGTGAAAAGTCTTTGAAAGTCATTGCATGAAATGAAATGATGCCAGATAGGAAGTCTTTTTCCAATAGGCAATGGAAACTCACCCTAAACTTGTACTCCTACAAATTTCATAATTTATGTTGAAGGAATGACAGTATTTGTAATCACCCTTTTTTTTTTCACAATCTGAGTTCTCTTCAACTTTTAAAAAACTGTAAACTAAAATTCATCAAGAAACACAGAAGCTTAATATAAAAATAATAGGAAATAGTGTAAGAATTGGAGAGTATTAGAAATTTAAGAAGTGCTCTTCAGTAATTCATATCACAACCCATTCATGCCTAACTTTTCTGTGGATTGCTAGTGGGTGGTATGTTTTGATTTAGATTAATTTTTTAATTGGTTGGCACATCAGTAAATATTTTCTTATTATTAGAATTTCAGATTCCCTACCTAGTGATGAGAAGGCAGTAGAGCATAATGAATAAAGAATCAGCCTGTGAATTAGGAAGGCCTTGATTCAGGTCTCACTTCTGACACTTCTGGCAGATCCCTTAAAATCTCTGTGTTCCAGGCAGTTCACTGAGACTGTAAGTTACATAACAGTTGCTAATCTGCATTGGTGAAGGGAGTTTCCTATAACAAATAAAACTGCATGTCTGAACCAAAATAAAAGTCTCTTAACCTGGGAGAAATTTAATAATGAATACTTAAAAAAATCTGGACTCTGTATTGTCTTGTGACTTGAGGGCTTTGTATATTTCATTTTCCTTTCGTACTTTTCATTAGCATTTCCACAACAATCATGCTATACTTTGTATTTTACCCCTTAATATGTGATTTTATATGAATCAAATTAATAGTTATTCATCAAATACCTAGCATACTTAAACTCTGTTATACTTGTTTAAAGAATTTATCAGAAATAAATTTAGTCTTAGAGGTAGTTTCTTGTGACTTGTACCTAGTTGAAAGCTGTTGCCCTTCAAAAAAAGTCATTTATTGTCTGAATACTCTGAAAGTCAACCAAAGAAGAATGTTACTACATGATATTATAGGGGACCTTTCAAGACAAAATAAGTGAAAAATGAGAAAAAAATAGGAAAAATTTAAAGGAAAATTGTTAATAAAAAAATTAAATATACAACGAGAAGGATATAAGGCAAAGCAAAATGTAGCAAAGCTACTTAATGGAAACTCAATTTTTGAACTCACTTAAAAAAAGTTAAGAAATTGAAAATGTATATAAATTAAACATTACTAAGATTATATAGCACAGGTCAAAGAAAGCAAATGGTAGGAGAGAGACTAAAACCTTTAAGTATATATAAATAATAGTGGAAACTAAATAAAATGTAACTTGTAGACAAGGATTGAGTTTGACTAAGGTTCAATAACATGCTGAAATAATTCTAAGAAAAAAGATATAAATGCTTTTTCAAATCAAAGAACAAGGTCAATAACTATAATACATTTTAAAAGTATTCATAGAAATAAATTTGCAGAGTAGCTTTCATTTCCTTAAACATAAACAGTGGCATTTGGGGAAAAAATGAATCAAAAGGCTACAAATTTGAACATTATCCAATTTTTTTCTTTTTTTAGAAAAAGGGAATCAACAATTGAGACAATGCAAAACAGAACAAAAAACAAGTTAAAGAAATATTGAATTATTTCTGTATTATTGTAGAAGGGAGATTTTAAATAATAATTGATGTAATGTTTTATAAATAATAAAATGAAACTAAAAAGAATAAGTCAATTTGAAGTGCTAAATGGATTTGGAAAACATAGCTTATTTACATAGTTTAAGTATTATGAAGCATTTTACACATATTCATTTGATTTTTGTAACTACGCTGCAGGCTTTATTACTTCCTTTTTGTCAACTTAAAAAGTAAGATTCTTATGATCTGTGAGTGGCTACAAAGGAGCCATGTTTCCCCAGTCTCCAAATTGATCTGTTATGCTACCCATGAGTAACGTTATTAAAATGATAAATAATAATTTCCACTGATAAAGTATTTTACGATTTGGAAGTCACTTTACATATTATTGCATGTAACCCTTATAGTATTACTATATTACAAGTATTATTATAACATCACTATACTTAAAGGTATTATTATCATCTCTATTTTATAGGTGAAGAACTGAGTCTGAAAGAGTTAAGTGATTATTCCTGATTAACATTAAGTATTAGCAGGAGAATTTTAACCCTGATCAGACTCTTAACACTTTTTTTGCAAGCTGCTGACCACATATTTTAAAAGATTATGCACAGCACCAAAACTTGTATTTCTTTTCCATCTTGTGGTTTATCAAGTATTTTTATATTCATGTTTAATCTTTGCATCCTCAGTATCTAGCACAGTGCCTAGCATATTAATAAGTATCTTATTGAATTTGTTGAATTCTCATTCTAATATGATGAAAATAATGCCTGAAAAAGTGACCTGGCCAAAGACAAGAGCAATTTCGAGAAAGCAGGTGTTATTTCTGTTATCCCTTTTTGCCTTTTTCCATGTCATCTAGCAAAAAAAAAAAAAAAATGGTAGAATTATTCAATGGTATTACCATTAGTGTATATAACTCTTAATTATTAAACATATTCAAGTAAAACTGTTAAATGTGTAAAATATTTGTAAAATGCCAATAACAAAAGTCTAAAGTTAGTACCATCAATATATTAAATATTTTAAAAAAGAAAATTTTTGAGTAATGGAAAAAGTTGGAGGAAGAGAGAGAGAATAGCTTAGTCTCTAATATATAAATATTATGAGCCCTTCTCCCTTAGTTTTACCTAGTCCATTCCCCACTCTGTACCCCTGAACTTACATTGAACTTTATACCTTTTTAATTATATTTGCATATTATATCTTTTATTAGCATTATTTGTATACCTCTAATGAAGGTCATTATAGGGTAAGAAAAGAAAATGAATGGAAATGAAAATTAGTATGCTATGTATATTTTTTCTTTTGCAAATAGTAATGAGAACAGAAAAAAATTATGTAATTTTGCTTATTATTTCCATATAGGTATAATCAGATTCATGAAACCTTTTAAAAGTCAAGAAGTAGGCTAGAAATTTTCCCTTTTGAAAAAACTGCCTACAAGTTAGAGGTACCTGTTAGAAAGAGAGTGATTTGTAGGAACTTTTTCATATTTAGGGGACATAAAGAAATAGACTTAGCTGAAAGCCTTCTTTACCTTGTACTGTCTTTCCTTCTTTTTTTGAGGGACTGACAATGAGAATGGAAAAAAGTAAGTAGACAAAATAATTGTGGATTAAAAAACAATCTTTTTTTTTGTTGTTTTCATTTCAGTCTTATTCAGCTTTTCTTGACCTCATTTGAATTTTTCTTGGCAGAGATATTGGAATGGTTGGCCATTTCCTCCTCCAGCTCATTTTACAAATGGGCAACTGAGGCAAACATGGTTATTTGCCCAGGAGCATACATCTAGTAAGTTTCTGAAGCCACATTTGAACTCAGCAACATGAGTCTTTATGAGTCCAGGCATATCCCTCTATCTACTGCGCACATCACTTCAATATGTCTGCCAAGAAAAACCCCAAATGAGGTCCCAAACAGTCCAATAGGATTGAAATGACTGAACAATAAACAACAAAAATCATCTTAGTGCTTAAAAGATATTGTGCTAAGTCCCACAAGATGACAACTAAGACACTGAAAATGTCTTAATTTAGTGCTTTCACTTAAGTAGTGCGGCGAATATGATATACATGATTTCCTCTTCACCCTTGTGAGAAGAAAATCAAGACATTTTATTTCCTCAGATAACCTTTATTTCCTTCTCAGATCCATGTACACACCATCACCTATAACCTTTGAGGAAATAACCACTGTCAGAGATGTTCTCTACATTTAGAATTAATACATCTTTGCCATGTAAAATTAAGACATCGTTTCTGTTACTATTCTGTAGCGTGAGGGAATGTAATCATCAAAACTTTTTTCCTGTATTTTTAACCAGTTGATTTACATCCCACAGGCAACATGTTTCCTTCTCCTTGACTGCATGTTGCACTGTGTGTTCATTGATTTCCCATTTGCCCTCCCCCCAATCCTCCTTCCACATCGATCCAACTGTGACAGAACATATGGGAAGATTGCCAAGTATAGAAGTTTTTTTAGTCCTCCTTTACCTTAGAGATAAGAAATACAAATTTGAACTTGAAACAAAAAGAAGTCCTCCCATATAGATATATCTACAATTACTTGCAAATTCTTCTTCCTGTTTCCTCCCCCACTATGTAAAAGCTTTGCCTAAAAAGCCTTCTCTTAAAAACAAACAAGGAAAAAAAAATTGCTAAAGGAAGGAAGAAATTTTAGGACATCTAGCCAAATTAACTTTGCAAGTAATTACTGGGCAACACTGGGTGACTTAACTCTTCTTTCATTTAAGTAGGTCAGGCTGTTGATATTAATGAAGCTATTGGTGCCAGGAATAGACTGGAATCCAGGTAGTCAGATAATTCTTTCCTCTTTTTAAGAGCAAAAATTTCAGTACAAAAATGAAAATGTATAAAAGTAAATTATAGGATAAATTATATTTCTAAATTAACAAATTTGCTTTCTTGGAATTGATTGCCCATTTGCATTATTGTTGACATAATACTGCCATTGTATGAATATTATTCTTGTTTTCCAAATACTGAAAACATGATTAGTGGGTGTACAATTTTAAATTTACTAACATAACTAATAGATCAAAATAATCTACTGCCTAGTATGTGTTTGAGTTACTGAATTTAACAGTCATTTAGACAGCATTAAAGAAGTAGTGAGTTATAATGGATAGAGAGAAGCTGACATATTCTGGCTGTGCTACTCTTATTTCAGGCACCTTGGGGAAAGAAAGGTGATTGTGGAAGATTTTTTGTGTTCCCATAATTCTCTAAGATAATAAGTTTCAAAGAACATACCAACCTGCATTTGGTAGAGAAAATTCCCTGTTTCAGTGATCTCGGGTACAAGCCTTGTTCTTTTTTCTTAGGCGACAACATGATATGGTGGAAAGATTGAAAAGCCAGAAGTCCTCAATTCAGATCTCAATTTTGCCTATTTTACATTTGTAACATTTGACATTGACTTTGTATGCTTTTTAGTTTTTTCATCTATAAGAGTATCAGAGAACAACAATGAACCTTCTATCTCCTGTTCTGTACCGTATTTTGGCTTTTAAACTTATATATGCCATATCAATATTAATTATGTGGCTATTCAGATATTAACATTTTTATGTTACCATTATATAATAATGCACACCTTAATCTGTATCGTGTTTTATAATTATCAAACATTTGCATAAATGATCTCAATTAACTAGGGTGAAAGCCCTTTATGATTCAGTATATATAAAATAACATTATAAAAAATTTCAAGGGACTTTCAAGTTTATTTGTTATATTTAAAAGTTGTACATGGAATATTGCCTTAAAATCAGACTGTCATGGGGTTTGTTTAAATATATTTTTTATAAAGGGTGTTCATTGAATTTTTTTTAACTTGCTCTAGATTTTAATTGTAGTAAGACATATAGTAACTTTAGAGGATAAAGTTTGACAATTTCAGTTGACAAAATGAATGGGCCCACTCATGTTCACTGGAATGCTCTTCCAAGAATAAATGAGTAGGCTGGCATTGTGTTTAAAATATAAAACTAATGTTGGTTAATTATATAATTGTAAAAGCCATGGTTAAGAAAGCAATTCAGAATTACTAGCTGATGATCAGTAAAAATCTAAGCTTGCCGAATGATAGGCATCAAGCTAATAATCTGAATCTGTGATTATTGTATTGTGTCCAGTGGGACAGTGTCTGGCAAAGGACCAGATAAGAAGACTTCCCAGTTTTTTTTGTTTTTTTTTTTTTTTAATAAGGGGTTTATGAGAACTAGCATAAGATGTTACAAACTTAGAAACAGTAACAGCTATGATCAGAATTCTAAAAACATTAAAAAGAAAATTGGTGACTATGCACATGTAGTAATTCTTCATTAAATAATGGAAAGCAATCATTAAGAACACTCCCTGAGAATCTTTTTCATGCTCTTATCTCTATTTTTTGTTTAATTTAAACAAGAGAGATCATGTTATGTAGCTCTTTTATTTAAATGAGTTGGAATTAGTATTCTGCCATGAAGGAAAGAGAAAATGCAGATGCATAATAAGTATGCATTAAAGTCTATAAGTAGAAAAATTTTTGAGTTAGTTAATAAATGTTCTGTGAATGTGAAGGCTTTTCATTTTGGAAAAGTGCCTTCTTTCTTTATGATGGCTTGAACTTCTGTTTAGGCTATATAGCAAAAATGGACATATCATGTGGTATTGGGTTTTATTGCATTCCATTAAATTAAAGATGGTAAATTATCAGGTTGTAATGACTTTTCTAGGTCACTCCCCTATGTATGAGATACGCATTCATAGCTTTGTCTACTCCTTTTTTGTTCCCTAAACAAAAATGTATTCTATGTACATTTTCTGAAAACATTTATTTTGAAAAGTACCATGCTTTTGAGATCTGAGATATTGTTTTTTTAGCTTGGTGAGAGGGGGGCATTGGCTCATGTGCAAATAGTTTAGGTGAATCTTTAATTCCTAGTTTTATCAGGTCTATTTCCTACCCTTATCTAATCTCTTATGTAAATAAGCTGGCTTCATTGGTTAGTCAAATCAATTGTTTAACTGTACTGTTTTCCCTTCCCCCTTTTAGGCAGTGTTCTGTGGTCTGATATATATATATAGGACACTGGATTTGGATTTGACACTTATTAATTGTGTATTCTAACTTCCAGGGCCTAAATTTATTCATTAGTAAAATGAGATTGGATTTAGTGACATCTAAATTCCCTTCCAGCATTAAATCTATGAGCCTTTGAGTGTATAGATTTGCTTACTACCCATCAAGGAATTATATATATGTTTTAAAAAACCTTTATTTTCAGCAGAATAATAAGGATTACTTAGTTGCTACTTCTGCTTGTTGCTGTCTGTTGGTGGATGGGTGAGACAAATGACTGGGAAGGTATTTCCTGCCCTTTGGATTCTTTTCTTCACATCCTCCTACCATTTATCAGTTTGTGAAGGAAATTCTAAGCTGGATATGGCTGCCTATCATTCCCTATCAAGAGTATTGTTGTATTGTATTTGGTTCTGATCTGTGACTTCATGTAGTGGTAAATCAATTGACTAGGACTCTGGTCTTATTAACAGACTCAAACTCTTCCCATTAATATTCTCCTGTCACATGTAGGAATGAGATAGAGGATTATGAAAGTCCTTCCATGATGACATTTATATGAAATCAACCAGTTATGTTGAAAATGAAACACCAAACAAATGACTGAGTTCTATGGATTTGTTCTTGAAAAGAAAGGTTTACTTTGGCAACTCAGGATTAGGTCATTCATTCTCCCTTGAAATTAATAACAGAAAAATAATTCTTAAAAGGATCCTATTTAATGATTGAGGCAGGTTATTCAAGGAAATAGTAACAACATTTGTAGTCTGGAGAATTGAACCTGTAACTTGTAATGGGAACTGAAGCATCATCATAGATTGAATTGCTATCCAAAATTGCCCAGATAGAATTGAGAATATTTTAAATATAAACCAGAATACCAAGCATTTCTAATCTCTAAGATATACTGGAAAACATTCAAAACATAGAACTGTGACAGAATATGTTAAAAACTTTGTGGGAACAGGAATAGGTACATATCTCCATTAACCCATCTACTGCTAAGTTATATTGAAGCTGCTTTCAGTGAGTGCACCAAGGATGAGCTCACATATTAATATTTTTTATTTATTTACAAAAAACAGTTACATACCTAATAGTCTGTGTTAACTTTTAAAGAAAAACAATATAGAAATTTGTCCTAGACTGTTTTTCTATTTGAATGTCACTGAAAGGGTAAGAATGAAGTAATATTTATAATATAGAACTACGACCAGCTACCAACAATTAAAACCACTACAGTAAAAAGTTACAGTTTTTTAAGTCTTTGTCCTCAGAATGAATCAACAAAGGGGAGCTTACATCCTGATTGCTTTCCTTAACTCTGAAAAGCGGTTATTTTATCACAGTGGCCTCTAGAACATTAGATATAAAAGAATCGTATCTGTTGGAATGCCAATGAAAAAATCTAATCAGTCTAAGAATGATGATGGTAATTAATATTTTAATTAATATATTAGTTTTCTAAATACACTACTTCTGTTGAACAATCAAGAGTACCTGAATATCATGAAGGTGCTTCTAAGCCCCTAAGAGGATGATTAAATCATGGTTTATAACTTCAAGTTTTAATGCCAAATATCAGTTATTCTGACTCTACTTGTAGTAGATAAAGTAGAACACTGCAGGCCCAGTTGAAAGAGATTTTATTATAGTACTTTGGGGAACTTTGGGATACCATATATGTGTCCTCAAATCTACAAGGTTTTTTCCATTTTATGTAGTAAAAAACTCTTGGGTAAAAACTGTCATTCAGAAAATTTCCACTTTAATAAAAGCATGGTTAACATTACAAAAATATGGTTATCATGTGCCTTATCTTTATTTTCCTCATTATTTTACTATTATGAAGTAGTAGCTTGATAATTTCAAAATAATCTTAACCTTCTGAAGCTTCCTAAGAACTTAATATTCCAAAATTTAGAAGTAGAAGGGGCCGTATAATTATATATTATAATCTCCTCATTTTTTTAAATGGATGTAGGAAATGAAGCCCAGAAATTTTAATTGACTTATTTAAGATCCCTCATATTTCTGAAGGCTAGATCTCGAATATGAGTTCATGTCTTGACTCTAAACTTTTTGTACTTTTTCCTCAACATCAGGCTAGTTGTTTTGAAGTTTGACAATTGTGAATGTTAAAATGCAAAGCAAATTTTGTTATAAACCACAAAGTTTATATTTTAATTGCCACAAATAGAATTATAGCAGAAATTTGAATAGTGTAGCCTGTTAAACACTTTTAAATTATCTTATTTAATTCCCACACTAACTCTGGAAGGTAAATGCCATTATCCCCATTTTACATGTAAAGAAATTGAGCTAGGCAAAGGTTAAGTGATATGCCTAGTGATAGCTATTAATTGCAAGAGGCTAGATTTGGACTCAGGTTTTTTGACTCTAAGTCCAGAGTTCTATCCATTGTACCACTGGTAGCCTCTAGAACATGGTACACATATCTACAGCAAAGTTATTTTTTAAAATTATTTTACTGTTTCTCCTTTTCTCCTTCTGTGTTTTGTTCTTTTTAAGTTTTATTAATGTGAGATATGTCTTTTTAAAAGTTGTTTTAGTTAAATTAATATTTTTAATTTTGTTTTTTCTTAAAGAATAATTGTCTACAAGTTACTTAAAAGTAGCATAATGAAGAAAAAGTATACAAAACACAGAAAAAATGTTGAAAACATCTTTATATTTGAATTAACCTTTTCATATGTCTCTATTTAAAGTCCATGAATTATAACATATATTTGTAACATGTGTCCTTTACAAGGGAGTATTTGATGCCCAAAGGATTTTTAGAAGCAAATTATTTTTCAGATGACATTGATAAGTGACACTTTATTAGTTTTTCCTTCTGCCCTTTAGAAAACATTCCATTCTCCTTTATATTCAACAGCTATTTCTGGATGGGACATCTTGCAAAAATTCTTTAATGTTTCATTTGGTGCTTACAGATGCACATCCACTAATATTGTTTTAAAGGGAAAAGTTAAATTGCTAAGAAGGAAATCTTTTCCCAATTTTAGTGGGCCTGAAGAAATATTTTGTTTTGTTTTAAAAAATAGAGTACTTTTGCAATGTGAGAGCAGATTTGATAAGTAAGAATTACCTGGAGACAGAAAAGGCCCAAGCAGCATCAGGTGACTGGTAAATCAGAAGGGATAATGTGGAATGGGTGGTTTTAGAATAAAGCAAGAGCTATCTCCTTCAAATTGGAGGGGGATGTTTACGCCTCACCCATTGGTTAGACCCTCCTAAGGAAGATGTTTACTTCCTAACCATTGGTCATATTTTTTCAAAAACAAGAAGTGGAAAAATGTAGGAAGACTGAAGTTTCTTCACATCTTGTTTACCAGGACTCAAGTTCCTTGAACCATAATGTATGGGTAACTGCATCCTGTTTATCACAACCCAAGCTCCCCTTGCACTAGTCCTGATGGACAACTATATCTTGTTTTTCTGTCTCCTGTAATTAGGTACTAACAGAAGTCTTACTGGGACTAATTCTACTTCTGTAATAAAAAGCAGAAACTTCCATTTGCAAGTACAATTTGGAAAGCTAGCATTTTGATATCTTCTGTGATGTACATATACTCTTTTGTTTGTGGTTTGGACCATTGACATTGACATTTTTTCTACTTTTGGGTTTGGCTATCACTTGTGGAGATAAGGAAAGAGAAGCTCACCAGACTTCTGCACTGAGGTATAACCCAGAACAAATTCTTTGTATTTGCTTTTGTTCCAAGCTGTAACCCAGGAGAGATCTCATGAACTAAAAGACTTTGGAATTGATTTGATGGTTATATAGTACTATGGACATTTCTGGTCCTAAATAGGTTTGGTATTCTGGTGTCTGTTAAACTCTTATTGCGTGTCAATTTTTAAGAATGGCATAAAATATTGATGCTTTTTGACAGTGGGGTTGTTTTGACCATGGAAGGGCCGTATGCAAAATATATTTTATAGTTCTTTCAGAGGATCATAGAATTTCACAGTTTGAAGTTACTTCAAGGGTACCTAATTCATTTCTATCATTTTCCAAGTGAGACAGGTAAAAGGACATAGTTAATAGCAAAGCCAAGTCAGAAATTAAATCTTTGGCCTCTTAGACCCCTGATTTTCCCACTATATCATATTAAAGCCAATCTGTACAAAAATAAGCAAGCTAAACCATTCCTTCTATAGACAAAAAAATGAACATATGATTTCCTGCTATTTGTGTATATATTTAACATTATATATCTTCTCTAATATCAGTTACAATAGTATCTGAAGTTTTCTTGAATTCTTAGTTTTCCTTATAAGCTTCATTTATGCTGCTTTTACCATTCGTTTGGCTTTAAATCAAATGGATTGTGGAGAAATACACACACATACATACATACATATATATATATATACTTAATTCCATTTTCCTATAAAACTACTATATAGAAATATGAACAGCATGAAATTTTGAAGCCAAAAAATTCTTATCTAAAATGCCTCATTTTGCAGACAAGGAACACATGAAGTCAAATGACAATAGTTAGGTTATGAAAGGACTTGGACTAAAACCTATATTTTTTAGCTCTTTGCAGAATTATTATTCCAATATAGTATGTAGCCTCTCTTAGGCTGTCCCTATAATTAATATTCTTATTGTACAAATAAAATTTTATATTATAGAGAATTAAAATATAAAATTTTATAATTTAAGTTGTGGGTTTTTTTTTTTTGCAAAAATAAAAGCATTTGTAGAATTAGGAAAGGTTATCTGTGGCAATTATCATATTAAGATACAAAAATCATCCTTTAGCTCAGCTCCTCTGGTCTCAGAAATTTTAGAAAGTTTTCCTTTGAGGAAACTGCATGTTGAAATTCCTTTAGCCTTATTTTTCCTATGTATATATAAATCAAGATTATGAAGTTCTCTTGTTGAATAGATAGAATATGACTAAATTATCCATAGATATTTCATGTAGATAATTTAATATACCACAAATGTAGCCATTTTTAATATATGATATTATTCTGGACTTTACTATTTTTCCCACAATGGATGGTCATATAGTGAAGACTTTTTTTGGTAATGCCAACTTATTCAAACTAAGGAAAATATAAAATTGTACTTAGTCTATGTGTTCCCCTTCTGCTTCTTCAGGAATCCTATTTATGGTATTATGAAATCCAGCTTTTTAAGTCACCTATAAATTTTAATTTGATTGTTAACATTATAAGTTTGATATCCTTAGTCATGAACAATGAGAAGACATTGCTGGACATGCTAAGCCATATCAATCTCAATATTTTTCTATAATCAAAAATGTAGGGGAAAATTTATAGTCAAGTGGAAGAATAAGTCATAGATACTGCTTGGAGAGGGCAAGGGAATTAGTAAAGTTGTTTTTACTTTATATCCAAAGTCAAGAAGAAACATCATTTTATGGAAAATTTGATTATCTTTTACTGTATTACTCATGATAAATATTTGTAACTTGACTATTAAATCATCATACATTTTTATACTTAGTGCAAAGGTCTGAATTAATTAAGAGCTAGGATAAAGAATAATAGTGAGAAAAAATAGACTATATAATCAAAACAATTGTATCATAAACATTGGAACAACCAGAATTTAAAACTTTTTTGAAGAAATATATTTGTATAAATGGACAGAACACATTTGTATCTGTACAGTAAAGAGAATAGATAGTAGAATAAAAATTTCTAATCTTT